>MU681963.1:0-10850 GCA_026770625.1 Nicotiana glauca | reverse complement strand
GTATTTATTGGAGGATTTCTAAATGTTGTGAATAACATGTGAACGGTAAAATGATTAATTGATTCTTGGGAGCATTAGCTCAAATTGTGATATGAATATTGAAGGCATACGAATTGACTTGATTAATTGGAGCGTTGGCTCAGAATAGAAGAGTGAATTATGAGATGAGGAAAAGTAAGAAAGCGTTGTTAATTATTCCCTTGCCGGCACGTTTGGTTAAACTTGTTGGATTCTTTCCCTTGCCGGGATGTTTGTCAAATATTTGCTTATTTTTATGTCTCTTAATTGTGATTGTTGTTTGGGAAATCAATCTGTTAAATGATATTGTGGAGCGGGTTGCACGCTGCAACAGTGATATTTGTGGAGCGGGTTACACGCCGTAACAGTGATATTTGTGGTGCGGGTTGCACGCTGCAAAAGTTATTGATACCATGTGTTTGTATTGAGTATTGATTCCTTGTTCATTGTGAGTCTAAGCTGTTCTAGTTTGTTACTTGGGATTACTGTTGATATTGCATCTCCCCTTGTCATGTTTCCCCTCCCATTTTGTTAATTGTCTTGTATTCGATATTCCGTTGTATATTTATAACTGCACAGGTTTATTGGTATCCAGTCTAGCCTCGCCACAACTTTGTCGGGGTTAGGCTAGATACTTGCCGGCACATGGGGTCGGTTGTGCTGATGCTACACTTCTGTGCATTTTTGCACAGGTCCAGGTTTTGAGGAGCAGCAGCGGCAGTAGTACGGGAACAGGATTTCATTATCACGAGACTGAGGTAGCCTTGCAGGCGTCCGCAGGCCCGGCGTCTCTTCTTTATATTTTTCTTATTTGACTGTTTCCTCATTATTTCGAGACAGACAGCTATTATATTTCTTTCAGACATTTGTATTTAGTTTATTCTTAGAAGTTCGTGAGTAATGTGACACCAAATCTTGGGTAGAGGATATATTTAACTGTTCCGAATTTTGATTCGTATTTATCAGACAGACTTCCGCTATTGTTCTCATTAGAATTAATGTTTTATATTGATGTTATAGACTGTTAAGATAATTGTTTAATGATGAAAAGGTAAATAAGTTGGCTTGCCTAGCTACTACGAGTAGGCGCCATCACGATCCCGATGGTGGGAAATCCGGGTCGTGACATGGAGAAGACAAGCAAGTTGTTCTGTTATGCCCTACTTGTTTACATCGACTGTATTTGGTAGACTTGAATGATATTGATGATTCAGTCGTAGGTATATGCCTCTTCTTTTGTCTTCTTCCTTGTAAAATCTCTACATCGGGAGGTTTTGTGATCTCAGATTGTACATTTTGTGGTATATCCCATGATTTTTGATCTCCCACAGTATTCACATGTCTTTCATATGTTTTCAACCATGTTTCCTTTGAATACCAATTTGAGCAGTAATAAGATTTCTGCAAATATCTCTTATTAATAGCAGCAATTGCATGGGGACGGGGCAATTCATCAAGTTGAAATTCCAGACGGTCACAAGTTCTCTTCTTTAAGTCCATAATGAATTTGATTCCTTCACTATTTATTCTAAACAACATTGAGTCAAGGTTGAACACCTAACAAGGAATAAAAAATTAAGGCAAACTATATTAGTGTATTTTTGCTTCAAAAGAAAAAGTATGAAATTTTTTAAATGTAAGCAGTAAATCACTACAATAGATATAAAAAGCTGAAGTTAATAAATACATTCACAAACATTTTGCAAGACAATTCCATATTCTTAGTCATCTCTTCTTCTACCCATATTGATACTTTGTGAAAAGTTCCATTTGTCTTTTTTCTCCGTTCGTAAAACTACTCTCCCAACTTTTCTTGGATGAAATCTAACATTCTTAAAATAGGAATTTCTCTCCCTTTTAGTAAATGGAATTCATTGATTCTACCATATTTGTTGTTAGCATATCATAATATCGTCGTGGGAACCACGATCGAGCCCATCTCTCTGGAGGCTCTTCCATTATGTAATTATATGTTTTCTTGTCAATACTTTTGAGTTGGGACATTAACTGATTAAAATCTTCACGTTTGTATGACCTTGCAGCACTTTGAAAAAGATTTATTACCGTGGCTTTTGTATGTTTTTGCTTTAAATTTTTCTCAAAGTGATAGAGGCAGATACTATGGTGAGCTTCAAGATAAACTTTTCTAATACCATTTACGATCGATTGATTTCTATTTGACAAGATAACCAGTTCACAACGGACTTGAATTTCTTTTCTCATTTCCCCGAAGAACCAAATGTATGCCTCATTGTTTTCTGAATCTACTATACCGAAACATAGAGGAAAGATTTGATTGTTTGCATCCTTTGATACAGCAACAAATAGAACACCACGATATTTTGACTTTAAAAATGTTGCGTCTACTGTAATAATGGGGCTACAGTAGGACCAACCAGGTACTGATGCCGCAGGAGCAAAGAACATGTAAGTAAATCTGTACAGTGAAACACACAAAAAAACAAATCATAAAGTATGAAGTTTTTCAAATAGGAACATTTGAAACTTCGGGCTGATGGTTAGTATTGTTTTGCTTACCTATTCTGTGCGTGTCTTTTATGCTTGTGTACATTCCTGGGTTTTCCCACCATCATGTGTAGGTATGAAGGAAGAATCTAGTAGTTCTCTTCAGGTGTTCCCCTTGTGCAAGCAACAGCTTTTTGAATAGCACGTCATGCCTTGTGATAACCAATATCAATTCCAAATTTCTTTTTCATTTCATTTTCTACAAAGGCTGGTGTAACCTCTATCTTTTTGTCTTGAACATGTTCTATAATTTGTTCACTTATAAAATTTGATGTAGCATGCTTCTGATCTAATTTTCTTGCATCAATCGAGCATTCATGGATGTTATGATATTTTATCACCCTGAATAGTGTGGAATTTTTTATTCTGGTAGCACGTACATTCCAACCACATTTATCCACGATGTATTTCAGCTCATATCTCTTTGAACTGATCTAACAGCAATGAATTCAACTTTCTGGTTTATCTCCAAGCTTCAGAAAAATTTAGTCATGTTTTGTTTGTTCTCAAAAATTGATCCAACTCTTACTTTGTCACGACCCAACTTTTCCTCCGTTGGGTTGCGTGATGGCACCTAGTCTTAATTGCGAAATAACAATCATGAATAATAATATCTAAAATTCTTTTGAAATAAAATTCTTATACAATGAACACCTTCCCAAAACCCGGTAGTACAAGTCATAAGCTCTATAGAGTTTTTCGCTACCATTTCTAAACAAAATCATAAGGAAATAAGTACAGTAGTGAGAATATAAAATAAGAAGGTGACTCCGAAGCCTGCGATCATAGCAACAAGTTTACCTTAAGTCTCCACCGCAACGAATAGCTACTAACGATCAAATACCTGGGTCTGTACACAAAAAAATGTACAGAAGTGTAGTATCAGTACAACCGACCCCATGTGCTGGTAAGTGCCTAGCCTAACCTCGGCTAAGTAGTGACAAGGCTAGGACCAGACTACCAAATAAACATGTGCAAGATAGCGTACAAAATAATAGGAAGCAGATAACAGTGATGGAAACAATGATCAACCAGTGATGTCAATGGCAGGGAACAAAGACAACATAATTGTTTCTCAACCAATAATAAATACAAGTACAATCAATTGATGAAGTCCTTCAAATATAAGTCTACCGCCTTTAAATTCTTCAAGTAATAATCTCCGAGATAATATTATTTTCAATGAATATATATTTCGAATATATTTCCTTCAAATAAATATCTTTCAAGTGATTATCTTTCGAATATAATTCTTTCGAGTACTGTTCACCTTGTGACGCCTCATTTCATAATCACAATAATATAGGCCTCATCCCACTTTCATATTTTTACGGCATCTCGTGGACATATTTATATTACAACCGCACGGATAACTCACGTGCCATTAAATAAAACCATAATATTTTTCCCGGCACCTCGTGCCTATATCATAATCTGTCATTAATAAAATCATCATATTTTTCCTGGCACCTTGTGCCCACATGTTTCTGTCTCACATTTTGCAACAACATTTTCATGTTACTCAATTCATAGGGTCCATAACCCAATACAATTAAGAATGCTCAAAGAGTCTCATTTACTTAATATAAAGTAGAGTACAACTTTCAACCCATTTAGGAAATCAACTAGAAAAGATGAAGTTATATTTAGAAATCACTTGATAAAGAAAATACCCTTTTTCAATTAAAGTACAATATCGAATGAAATATTACCTTTGATATGAGATATCAATAAATCAAAACATAGAAGAAATTCCTTTCTAAGTAAAGTACAACCTTAAACGGTTTAAGGAAAATTTAGCTGAGAAATCAATTGAGTTAAAAATATAACAATTGTTGAAATTTGAAGTATTGAACATATAAAAATAGTAAGGTGAAGTATTGTAAACACTATGATTCCAACACAAAGGATCACAACGGTAAGGGGATCTAAAAACATCGAAACAAAATCAAGTAAAAATAGTAAATCAGTAAATGAATGTGAGGACAACATAACTCAATTAGAATCTGGGAAAAAAATCAAGCACAAGTGCACGGCATCACCCTTCGTTCTTTTACTCTCGTCCTCACCATAAAAATCAATATAGACCGCACGGCATCACCCTTCATGCTTTTACTCCCATCCTTACCATAAAATCAATATAATAGGCACGGATTGGTACATCGTGCGGCACGGCATCACCCTTCGTGCTTTATATTTTTTTTCATCATAATCATACACGGCATCACCCTTCGTGCTTTACACTCTTTCCTCACAAACAACAATGCACGGCATAACCCTTCGTGCTTTATCACTCTTCCTCACCCAAACAACAATCACAACAATGGGGCGAGGGAATAAACAAGATTAAAATAAGAATCCCTGCAAGGAAACAACAATCAAGTAATTAAATCCCGGCAAGGGAACAACAATCAATAATACCAGCATTCCGACAAGGGAACAACAATCAATAATACCAACTTCCCGGCAAGGGAACAACAATCAATAATATCAACTTCCCGGCAAGGGAACAACAATCAATAATATCAACAATCAATAATATCAACTTCCCGGCAAGGGAACAATTTATACCTTTTTCTCTTTCTTCCACTTTAATTTCATAACTCACTCTAACACTTGAGCCAATGCTCCAAAGTGTGCGACTATCTCATAAACTTTCACAATTCGTATTGTAATTTGAGTCAACGCTCCAAGGATTCAATCAACCCACTTGCTTTCACAAGTTCATAATATAAATTGAGTCATTGCTCCTCGATGTTCAAGAATCACATTTAATTCATTAACTTTCCACAACAAGTAGAAATCATCTTTAAAGCATAGGTTATTCAACATAATCATGAAGTTCACATTATAAGACTCATGGTCATGCTAGACACCAACGTATAGATACTCGTCACCATGTCTATACGCCGTACTCACAATTAGCACATAACAAATAAGACTCAACTCATAATCCCTCAAGCTAAGATTAGACCAAACACTTACCTCGCTTTGCAACCAATTCAAAATTTCAACAAGTCTTTACCTCACGAATTCATCCAAAGCTTCAAATCTAGTCATAATAATCCAATATACTCAATATAAATCGTACGAATTAATTACATATGAAATTACCAATATTCCGAATAAAATCTGAAATATATTTTAAAATTCAACAGTGGGACCCACATTATCAATCCCAGAAAAACTTATGAAATCTAAATATTCGTTCAGATATGAGTTCAACCATACAAAAATTATCAAATTCCGACACCGGATTGCCTTTCAAATCTTCAATTAAAGTTTTGAAGATTTCTACCATTTTTAACCCAATCTTTACCTATTTGAACTCAACAATCTTCCCATAACCTTATTGTCACAAGCATGTATAACTAATACTCAAACATCCATGAATCATCTTACTAATTACCCATTTCTAGTTAGATTTCGAAACTGAAGAATTGGGGAAAAAGAAATTCTTACCTCTTTGATGAAGAACTTGAGGGATTTCAAGGTTTGGACAAGACTTTTGATGAACAAGGAGCTTGAGCTTCTTCCTCTCTCTAGAACTGCTCTTCCCTCTCTCTAAAAGCACCAGAAAATCCCAAAATAACAAACCCCAAATGAGTTAAATAAAATGGGTTCGGGTCTTAAAAACCTATTTTTGTACTGCCGCGCCGCGTGGGGAGCCGCGGGACACGGGACGGCTGTGCAAAATGTGTTTGGAAATGAAATTTTGGACCATTCTGGAATTCCTACAGGCGCGGCGCGCCGTGCGTCGCGTGGGGCACCGCGGTAGTGTAAATTTCTGCGCTGCTTTAGTAATTTGGTCATAACTTCTTGTAGGAGTATCCAAATGACGAACGGCTTGAAGAGTTGGAAAATAGACTTGAAGACCTTTCATATGATAGGTTTTTCATCATATAAAACCTTGTACATACTTAGATATGCTCGTTCAAAGTAGAGACTTGCGCGTACTCATTTGCAACCTTAGTCTATTATGAAATTTTCCAACTTGACTTAGACTTAGGATATTCGTTAAACCCCATATCAGTTATAATATGCATCGTACACTTATTATCATATCCAATTAGTATCCATCATAGTAATAGACCTCTTCCACATATAAAATAATATAATTATAACATGTCAACTTTCTTACTTCGCTAAAATACGTTGAATTGTCCTATGGACTTCCAAGTCCAAATTCGGATACATGTCTAAGTTCAAAAATCACCATACGAAGCTATTGACAACATTAAAACTCCATTTTGGATTCGTTTACTCATATTTCACCTTTCAGTCAATTTAATTCAACTTAAGCTCTCTTCTTAGAAACTATGTGTCTCAATTCTTTTCAAAAACCTTTTCGAACCCGAACCAATTTTCCCCAGAAAGCTACATAAGAACCGTGAAGCATGAATTTAGTAGTATATGGGGAGGCGAGGTTGTACTTATTCAAAACTACCGGTCGGGTCGTTACATACTTCCTCAGGCAACGCATCGTGCCTAAGTATTTTACATGGTAGAGATTCTTTCAACTTTCTCCTCACTCTTTTTCTTCATTTCTGAGAAGCACAAGAACTTTCAGCAATTTCTTCAATTCTATCTGATGTTATCGGTATAAGCTCCATGTTTACTTCATCTCCGTTGTTGCTTATTGTTGATACCTAATTTTTCCCTATATATTTCATATACTCAAAATACTTTCAAAATAACATATATAAGCATACCCAAGTGCTTTGGTATTTTTCCCAAAATTTTTAAGGATTTTCAAAAGCAATTTATTATTTATTTTAGCAATACAAATCCCATAATTATTCCCAAAATTATTATTTTTGGTGAATAATTTATTTTATTCTTATATTTACACCAAAATATAATTAAGGTGATTTTTATATATTTTACAAATTTATTTGGTATTCTTAAAGCTAAATTGCATATAATTGCAATTATAGCCTATTTTACGATTAATAGTATTTTATAATTGTAAAATTAGTTCCAATATTTTTTAATTAATTTTTATATACTATTAATTATCTCAGTACTTTCAATTTGCTTTTAAATCATTTTTAACTATTTTATAAAAATAAAAGGGTAAAACCGGCTACTTAAATACTAGCCCCATTTGCATTTCAATCATAGTCAAATTGACCTCCTCTAATTGACCCAATTTTGAGCCCAATTACAGGCCAGCCCACCTTTTAACCGGACCCAACCCATAACACAACCTCTATGGCCCTACCCGGTTCCCACTTACCCCTCTCATCCCAACCGTTGATCTCCCAAATCAACGGTCCCCGTTCCCTTTTCCTTTTTTAATTCCCAATCCCCTCCCCCCCCCCACCCCCCAATCCAAGCCATTTTGTCTAGTCCGACTCCCTTGAATACTCTCCACTCCCAAATTCTCTCAAAGGTTCTTCGGACCCCTAGCCGTCTCCGACCTTTTCTCCACCATACTTCCACCGGAATCCATGGCTTCTCAGGCCATGGGTGGCCTGTGCTCACCCCGTAACACCACTAGACCATGTTTGTTCGAAGCTTCGAGGTCTGGCCTTGATGGTTCTCCTCCTGACTTTCTTAGATCTATGGTTTTATGGCCTCTCCGACCACGTTCCGGCATATTCAAGCACGACAAGCCCGATTCCTGACCTCTTCGACCCAGGATCTAACTTTTCCAAGCCTTTCTCATTTTCTAGGGTTTCTCTAAAACCCTAAGCTGTTTGAGGTTTTTCTCTGTTTATTTTCTTAGATCTATACTATATTTGTGTTCTACTGAAAGTTTTAAATGTTTTTCACAATCTTTTCTTTCAAGATTTGTTTCTTTTCGATTTAGGGTTTACGAAAATTTTCGAGATGTTTATCTAACTCTTTGTCTTCTTTTATTTGTGTGAATCTATCTTCGCTATGTTCCTTTTTATCTACCCCGCATGTTCTTCTCCGATGTTCTTGTGTTTGCCTGATTATGCATGTCCCCTACTTTGCTCCATTCTTCCTTCTACTGGTTTCCATTTCATGTTTTCACACGTTTATCTTATGTGTTCATTACACCTGTGTTCTTTATTGTATTTTCCACTAAGATCTTAGTTCTTTATTCGCCTTTACTGGACCTTTGTTTGAATTCTAAACATGTTTCATCTACTGTTTCTTTAATTTTGTACTGCCTCTTTCTTTATCTTCTGAACTTGTTTAAGTTTCAAGCTTCTCTTAAAACATGGCCTTTATGTCAGTTTTTCACTATGTTTGTTTCAAACCTGCTATTTTACCCGTTTGAATCTTTAAAAGAGACCCTCGTCTTCTTGTCTCTGCATCTGATTCAAATTGAAAAACCCAAGGATTCGGGGGTTTTCTTTGGCAAGTTTGATTTGATGTTTGGACTAGGGTTCTGCTTTGAAACCCTGAACTCTCAGACTTATTTTGAGTTTATAATTGGACTGGAAACTCTTTGTTTATAACTCTAAACTTTTCTATGATAGTCTTTTCTAATCAGCATGACTACTCCTTCTTGTTTGATATTCGTGTGCTTTATATATCAGAATTTCTTCTTTCAAAAAAGGGTCTTGCTAATTATTGATTAATTTCAAATTCTTGTAGTAATGTTGATTGACTGCTATTTGATTTTCCTTAATTAAAACCCTTTCCTCTCTTTTCCGGACTTGGTTCATTCGAACAAAGCCTGCAATTCTATTTTACTGATTGTCTGATTGATTCCCTTTACTTATTTTTCATAAACCGTGTACCACTGGATTTTGCATTAAATAAATCCTATGCATTTACCCTCTTTGTACTATTTTGGAAAATTCTTGATAAAATTCTTTCCTTATTTATTTTTGCCCGTTTGAAATCAAAATCCCTAACTGTGATGACCCGACCCGTCGTCACATGAGTTACTGCCCCGTTTCCCCTTTAATGTGTTGCTTCACGTCTCAATGTCAATATTAGAGTTGATCGGGTGTAATTGAATTGCTTTTAGTTAAAAATAAGGCACATAGCCCCTTAGAAGGAAGCTTGTTTTGGAAAAGTCAACCGGAAGTTGACTTATGAGTTAGAGGGCTCGGATATGAATTTAGATGATTTGGTTGGCTTCGGGAGGTGATTTGTGACTTAGGAGTGCGATCGGAATTGAATTTGGTGGTCCGGTGTAGAAATAAGCTTAAATTGGCAAAGTTGGAATTTTGGTTGATTCTGGTTGATAGGTGAGATTTTGATCCGAGGGTCGGAATGGAATTCCGAGAGTTGCAGTAGCTTCGTTAGGTGATTTTGGATATGTCTGTAAATTTTCAGGTCATTCGGACATCGTTTGGTTGGGTTTTTGACCGAATGTGCAATTCAGAAGTTTTTAAGAAACTTAAGCTTTGATTTGATGAAAATGGTCGATTTTGATGTTAACGATAGTGATTTTATGATTTGAGCAAGTTTAAATAAGGTAATAGAACATATTTGTGCTTTTGGTTGAGGTCCCGGGGACCTCGGGGTGATTTTGAGTGGTCAAACAGACCAATCTTGGCCTTTGGGAGTTGCAGAAATCAGCTGAAGTATTGCAGAGAAATTTGCTCTATGCGATCGTATAGGGTGCATTGCGATCGCATAGGAGGTGTGGATAGGGGTCCTATTTTGCTCTATGCGGTTGCAGTAAAGGCTGTGTGATCGCATAGGTTCGGAAGATGGGTCAGTGCGTTCGCATACGGGCAGTTGCAATCGCGTAGTGTAATTTGGGCATGAGGTCCCTGGCAGTGTTTTGTTCTATGCGAACGCGGGGATGTTAGTGCGATCGCATAAGATAAATTGGGGAGGCTGGAGTTTTGTGCTATGCGATCGCAGTGTTAGTGATGCAATCGCATAGGGTTATTTCGCACCTGGGGCAGAATGCTTAAAAACATTTCATCCGCGAACCAAACCCCATTTCTCACCATTTTTAAGCATCTTGGGAGCATTTGGACGGGAAGTAAGAAGGTTTCGACTGGGAATCGATTGGAGGTAAGTCTTATGAATTAAATCTATGTTTTTATTGAAGAATCATCCATGGAATTCATGAAAATATAGCAAAATTCTAAGAAATTAGGGCTTGGAGCAAAAAATACTAAATTTGGGATTTGAGGGGCCATTTGTGGTTCGATTTGGGTGTTCTTGGTATGTACGGACTTGTGGAGAGATAAGGAATCCGTGGATGTTAATTTCGTAATTTTTCGAGAAGCAAGCCCGGGGCTTGGGTTTTGCTAGTTTCGAGATTTTTGTTATATTTCGATTGGGTATTGTCCCATTAGCATATTATGATATATTTGTACTGATTTTGGTTAGATTTGACGCGCGTGGAGGCCAATTTGAGG
>MU681962.1:24823-41693 GCA_026770625.1 Nicotiana glauca | reverse complement strand
GCCTCGAGTGTATTGAGAGCAGGCTTTCAGGCCTTGTGTTGATATTATTCAGGCTTTCAGGCCTTATTGATAGCGCTTGGGCTGAAGGAGCCCCTCCGGAGTCTGCATACCCACAGTGAGCGCGGGGTACCCCTTTGATATGAATAGTGGTAACAATGACACTGTTGTATGTGTTTCGGTCCGGTAACAATGACTGACCAGTCAGGTAACAATGACACTGAAACACTTTGGTCAGGTAACAATGGATGACCGGTCAGGTAACAATGGCTGACCTTATTTGTGTGTTCTTGTTCAATTGATTTCTTTAAGGAGAATGTTGTTTCTATAATTTCATGGATTCTACTGTCTATTTGGTTAACTGCTTAAGATCGCATTATCTGTGCCTTTTTGGGATTTTGTACTTTCAATTGTTATTCACTTTTATTACCACTGAGTTGGAAGTACTCACTTTACTCACTGCACCATGCGTGCAGATCCAGGTTCTTTTCATCAGGCGGAGTGAGTCTAGTCGATTTGGAGTTTCCTCCCAGGAGTATTCGAGGTAGCTGCACGGCGTTTGCAGCCGAGGATTCTCCCTTCTATCTTTTCCTTTATTTTCGCATTTTCAGTATTAGACAAACTTGTAGTAGGATGATATACTGTCTCTAGAGGCTCGTGGTCGTGACACGTCCTAGTTGGGCTGTTTCAGGTGCATTTGTCAGATTTTCGTATTATATCAGTATTTCGAACTTTTACTTGGATAAGTATTGCTTTTATTTGTTTGGTTAATTGGGGAAATTCCTATGAATGGTCGGGCTTGCCTAGTAGTGTGCTGGGCGCCTTCGCGACCGGGTTTGGGTCGTGACAATTAGAGTCTATTAAACTACAACCAACAGGCAAGCCTGATCCGGGTTTCTTATTTGAAATATGTAATAGATTAGTCTGCCACAACTCTTATGTTTAATTAGACCTTAATCAGTATTTGAAAGACATGTTGAAACTATATGCTTCTCTTTGTTTTAAGGAACTTTGTTAGAGCCTTATTTATTTATGTGCTTCCCCCATACCTGTCATATATGTTTTGATTTTCGCCTTAGAATTTTGTCCTTTAAAACTATAAAATGCCATACCTCTTCCCTTTAGGATTAGTAGTCCCAAATGCCTCCAGGACTGATAGGATTGAGGCAGGTAATAGCATGCAATAAGCAAAGCGAGACCATTTCGCGTTTAATACCATAACGGGGTGGGAAAGGGTAGATATGAATATGATGACCATGCAATAACACCACGTGTATAAACAGTTACCGGGTGTTGTGTGGGGTGATCCATATTATTTATAAACATAGGGCCCCCTCTTCCTTTTACTTGTTTATTTTTGGAACTTCAAAACTGCTTTCTTCCCAAAATTTCTTCTTCTTCAACTTGATTTTAATTGCTCAAAATATGTGCAAGACCCCTTCCTCTTTACTTGTTTATTTTCATAATTTCTAAACTATTTTCCTCCCAGACTTCAACTTCTTTTATTTTTATTGCTTGAAACCATTATGTGAAACTAACCTGTATCAGTAATTCTTGCTTGCACTTAAAGTCACAATTATAGCATGTCCAGGAACCACACTAGTGGATCTTGAGGGGTGCCTAACACCTTCCCCTTAAGATAATTTCTAGCCCTTACCCAATCTCTGGTTTCTCCAAATCAAATTTCTTCTTAGTGTCCTAATGCACTTAAATCATTAGGTGGCGACTCTTCAAAATTGTAAACCCAATTCCCAAAAGGAAATGAGTTGTCCCCCCAATATGTCATAAACCCGATTTCGCGAGAGAAAGAGGGCATCGACATCATGGCGACTCTAGTGGGGATTTCTTTAAGGCTCTTACCATTTTATGCTATTTGTGACTTTATGCTTCTTTATATGTCTTTTTAATGCCTTTAAGTATTTATTTCCCTCTTTTACTTCGAAACTAACTTGGCTCTTTATTTGTTTTCTTTAATGCCTTTTTTTGCCGCTTTCCTTTAATACTGTTGTAATTATGAGGAATTATTACTTTATGAACGTACAAAGACATGACAACTTGTTTAATTATTGTAACTGCATATTCAGCATCATATTCCACTCGTGCCAAACAAAATACCATAGCAAAGCTTATAATGAGTGGTTGCGCCCTTCCGATATTCTTACCCCCTAAATTTGGCAAAGGCATATTTGCGGTAAAACCAGTCGATCAATGGTGTAGTCGATGGTTCCGTGCCTTTCCCTCTTGAGTTGTCCGCTCAAGGGTACCAATCTAATACCTCATAGAAACCATACTCTGTTTAATTGTGCATGCATCACTGTCAAAACCTAGCCGAGTTAGTTATGTCGTCTGCATAATAACTCTTTAAGAATAACCTTGTCCAAAGTCCACTGGGTTTCCTTGAAACCCAAATGGACACTACCACATTCTGTGCATTTATTTGGAGAACTAAATGCTTTTCATGCTAATTGTTGATATTTAATAGTCGAGTCTGACGGGGATAAGGGTCTAACACTTTTGTCTTGCAGGAAAATGAGGCACGAAGTCCCCAGATTTGGCATGGTCACCAACATCCACCCAAAATTGCTAAGCTGGTGGGAAGACCTTTACTCCAGTGATCAGACTCTTGTTCGCAAATATTTGGGAAACTTGCCTTCTCTTCTGGAAATCCAACCCAACAACAAAATTATTGAAGCTGCCACCTTGTTCTAGGACTGCGATAGGTTTGTGTTCTGCTTCGGGGAGATTGAGATAACACCCCTACTAGAGGAAATAGTAGGACTGGCTAGTATACCATAGGAAACTACAGGTCTGCTAATGCCAGAGAACCGCAAGGGTCGAGGTTTCCTCAAGATGATGGGTCTAATAAAGAAAACATATTTAACTTGCCTGAAGGACTCGTACATTCCCTTTGACTACTTGTACGAAAGGTACGGTCATAGCAAATCTTACTGTACTTGTCCTAATGAGTTTGCCCTAACATCATTGGGGCATATCCATAGAAGGGTCTTTGTCTTCGTGTTCTATTTCTTGGGGATGGTAGTATTTCCTATGAATAAAGTAAGGATCCATACCCGACTAGCCATGGTCACCAAGACTATAATGGAAGGAATTGGCGGGCAACCATTCAGCATAGTGCCCATGATATACCGAGCCTTGGAGAAATGCCAACAAGGAGCCAAACACTTCGAAGGTTGCAACTTGCTGCTCCAAACTCTGGCTCATGGAGCACCTCCAAAAGGGTAAGTACCGACAGGAAATCCATCGTAGGGATTGGGACGATCATATAGCCTTCCATCAACCAAGGAGGATGAACTACATGTCCAACATGTTTGCTTAGTCGGAAGATGCCAAAGGATGGGTAGAACTATTTGAAAATTTGAAAGAGAATCAAGTACAACAGATTTTCAAATGGTTTCCTACTGAAGAATTCATTGCCCGATCCAGGGATTCACCGTTTCTGATACTTCTCTGTTTGAGAGGAACTTATCCTTAGGTCCCTCTCCGAGTCATGAGACAAGCCAATAGGAAGCAGGTTATACCAACGGTCGACAAGATGAGTCACTTCTAAGTTGATTTCCAAGCTGATGACAGCCCTTATAAGTGCCAAGACCAACACATGTGGCACTGCAAAATCATCATGGGAAGAGACACTATTGAGCCAGACAGGTACCATGCTGGTTATACTCCATACTATCCAAACAGGCTGGAGGATAATCAAAATGGTTTGGGTCAACTCGGGTTTGTTCGAGGTCATAGGATCATCGATGAGAAGGCTCAAGAACAGGTTAAGTACAACCAATTGCGCAGAGGATTCGGGAATGCGAAAATGAGCACCGTGAAATTCAAGAAGCCAACCAAAAGTTGATTGAATAATGGAAAGACATGGCTGTCGGCACGAACAAACGACTGGGGTACCTAGAGTGGGGTTTAGTAGAGTTGGAAAGGGAATTCATCATAAGGGTCGAGGACTGCCAGAATGCTGAGGATGGGCACCTAGCCAGAACCTACTTACTGCTGGGACTTCGCGAGCTGGTATAGTTGTTCTAAAGAGCCAAAGATGCTGAGTCTGGGGAAGGTCCCTCGGGGACCAAATAGATAGGAGCCTTTTCTTTACTTTAATAATTTAATAAGGCCAATGTCCATTAGTGACATTTTATCTTCTGCTATTTTAGTGTCATTTTGGGATTCATTAAATTTCTATCAATAAAATGAGGCATTTAGCATTATAAGTTCTCCAAATCATTTTATCGCTAGGCCTACCTCGGGCACAACGAGGCTCCCAAATTATGACACGAATTATATTCTCGTACTATTTGTTTAAATATCGCAACATCTTTTTCTTATAACCCTCACTAACTTGTTACCTTGTTTTGCTTTTACTTTTGTTTATTCCCCTCCCCAAAGGTTAGTTCGTGCACTCTGGCATCATCATCATATTCCACAAGATCCAAGGGCCCTCCACCTACTCCTCCTCCGAGTCCTTTCAGAAACAGGAACAGAGCAAAAATAGAAGATTTGAGCAACACCAGAAAGGAGAACTCGGTCAAACGGGTAGAGGTTACTCAGGGTATTCAGGTTTCCAAGGAAAATGCCTCCCAGCTCGAACAAAAGTAATTAAAATTTCAAGAAGAACTGGACCATGTTCGGAACTTGGCAAGCTTATCATTTTCCATCACCACCCTAGATATCAGTTTCTAAAACACTCAAAACCCCACACCTCCACAAAACATTCCAAAACACCAAAACCACTCTGATCCTCACTACCACTGCAACCCTTGCCACACATCCAACAATACTCTGTTGCTCATCCCGGAACCTGTGAACTCCATAAAAGACCATTCTTACCCTCATGACAATGCCCCCATCCATGTGGAAACTGTGTCGCATCCTACTCAACCCATTTCAAACACACCCGAGTCTGATGACAAGGACTCGCTCATCGAGAATCTGGCAGAAGAACTCAAGAAGCTGACTAGCAGAATTTAGGGTGCCGAGGGAAGTAAGGGGATTAAAGGGCTAAATTATGAAGATCTTTGCATTCAACCCGATGTCGATCTACTCGAGGGGTACAAACCTCCTAAGTTCGAGATGTTTGACAGTATAGGGGATCTGAGAGTTCATCTAAGAACATACTACGACAAGCTGGTCGGAGCAGGGAAGGACGAAAAGATTCGCATGAAACTCTTCATGAGGAGTCTGAAGAGAGATGCTCTGTCTTGGTACATCAGCCAAGACCCAAAGAAGTGGTCAAATTGGGTAATTATGGCATCCGATTTCATGGACAGGTTCAGTTTTAACACAGAAAATGCGCCAAATGTGTTCTATATCCAGGATCTAAAGAAGAAACCCACAGAGACATTCCGCGAGTACCCTACTCGTTGTAGATCAGAAGCTGCTAAGGTAAGACCAGCTTTAGAAGAAGAATAAATGAACAGGTTTTTCGTCCGAGCTCAAGACCAATAGTACTATGAAAGGTTAATGCTGATTAAAAGCCAAAAATTTTCTGACATCATCAAGCTAGGGGAGAGGATCGAGGAAGGTATCAAACTCAGTATGGTCACAAACTTTGAAGCTTTGCAGGCTATCAACAAGGCTCTACAGTCTGGTGGCACATCCAAGAAAAGGGACGTGAGTGCCGTGATGGTTGCACAGAGAACAAAGTCCCCAATCAAATACAAAACTTACCCAGTACCTCCACTCACATATCAACCTACCCCGAATTACAAAGAACCCTCGCCCTTTTACCAAGCTCCACCACCTAATTACCAATGACCTCTACCACCCACATATCAGCCTACTTCACGTAAATACTCCTAACCCGCACATGTCTACCAAGCCTACAATGCCCAACCCTCTCATTATCAATTACCTCCCCCTCGCCAAAACATTCCTAGACCCCGACATAATTTCGACCGCAGACCTCCCAAATAATATACCGCCATTGCCGAACCTATCGACCAGTTATATGAAAGGCTCAAGGCCGCTGGTTATGTCACCCCCATCCCTGCTATAACTTGTGAAAACCCTTCCCAATGGATCAACCCAAATAAATCCTATGCATATCATTCGAGCATGAAAGGGCATACCATTGATGAATGTCGTTCTCTGAAAGATAAAACCCAAGAATTGATCGATAATAGGATTATTGTGGAAAAGTAGCTCGCCCCTAATGTCTGCAATAACCCTTTGCCTGACCACAAGGGTGGAGTCATTCACATGATTGAGATAGAGGATGATAGGGACGCCAAAGGATTGATCGGATTAATCGCACAAGGTGATGAGCCAAAGAAACCAACAGTCACCCTTAATCCGATTGTGGTCCAGATTCAACTTTCTGGGGACATCGAGGTGAATATGTCCATACCACTAGAGTTCGAAGCACCTTCTTCTGCAAAGACGCCAATACAGATTGAGGTCAAGTTTGGGTCCCCAAAGGCACCTTTGCCATTTGAGGTTGTTGTGTTACCTCCCAAAGCGAGGGTACCTATTTCGGTGGAAATGTCGGCCATAGCACCATTCCATACTAAGGCTATCCCATGGATTTACCCAATAGAGGGAAGGAGGAAAGGAAAAGCCAAATTTGAAGACGCAGTTGCGGCATAGGGTATGACAAGAACCGGTAAGGTTTATACCCCAGAACATTTAGCCAAGTCAAGTAAGCAGGCCTCTGGTCGGCCAACCATCACTAAAACTGGGCCTGATGATCTCTGGAGGAAAATACAAGCGAAAGAATACTCATTCATTGATCATCTGAACAAGACACTGGTGCAGATTTCTATCCTTGCTCTGCTACAGAGTTCCGCTACACACAGGAATGCCTTGTTAAAAGTGCTAAGTGAGGCATATGTATCGAGCAACATCATCAGAGGAGAAATGGCAAACATGGTGGGACAGGTATTGGAGAGTCACAAGATCACTTTCCATGAAGATGAGTTGCCACCAGAAGGTTTGAGTCACAACAAGGCGTTATACATCACTGTGCAGTGCGAGGACTATTTCATCACCAGAATCCTGATTGACGGAGGGTCCAGCCTCAACATTTGTCTATTGGTAACTCTCATAACATTGGGAAAGAGCCTGCATGAGATCCAGGATTGAGCCATCAATGTCAAAGCTTTCGACGGTTCCCAAAGGTCCACTATTGGGGAAATTAGCTTATGTCTGCAAATGGGGCCTACATGGTTTGATGTTGACTTTCCACCAGAGCCCGGAAAGCTTCGGGGTAGCAAGGCCGAACAAAGCACCATGCATTATCTTTATTTTGCTAGTCGACTTTCGTTTTGCATTTTTAATTTCAAAATAAGAGTTCCAATGTTCAAAACTATTATGAAATTTATCAAAAGCACTTCGGTTTCTTATAAATCTTACTCTTATTACTTTTTCTCATTTACATTATTTATACAGCATTACTATTACTTATCTTGATGGACCGATGAATGTGACTTGTAACGAGACTATGCAACAAACGGATATAGACTCAGAGGAAGATGATATACCAGAAGAGGTTGTTAAAGAGGTTGAGGATTTTTAGAATAGACCTAAGTCCAACCTGGACGAAACTAAGGTTTTTAACTTAGGAGATGCAGAAAATGTCAAAGAAACTCGCATCAGTGTTCATCTACCACCGTCAGAAAAGAAAGAGTACATGGAATTTCTAAAAGAATATGAGGACATATTCACCTGGTCATATGACAACATGACTGGTTTGAGTACATCTATTGTGGTACACAAACTGTCGACTGATCTGACATGTCCACCGGTAAAGCAGAAGCTCAGAAAGTTCAAGCCCGATATGAGCTTGAAAATCAAGGAATAAGTTACTAAGCAAGTCAAAGCCAAGGTTCTCAGGGTGGTAGAGTATCTGACATGGTTAGCCAATATTGTTCCAGTATCAATGAAGGACGGGAAGGTTAGAGTCTGCGTCGACTACCGGGACCTCAACCGGGCCAGTCCTAAAGACTACTTCCCCTTGCCAAAAATACACATTCTAATCGATAACTGCGCCAAGCATGAGCTGCAGTCGTTCATTGGTTGTTTTGCTGGGTATCATCAGATATTGATGGATGAGGAAGACGCTAAGAAAATGGCTTTCATTATACCATGAGGGATGTATTGTTACAAAATGATGTCGTTTGGGTTAAAGAATGTTGGGGCCACCTACATGAGGGCCATGACTACCATTTTCCACGATATGATACATAAAGAGATCGAAGTGTATGTAGATGATGTCATCATCAAATCCAAGAAAGCCACGGATCAAATGAAAGATTTGAGGAAGTTCTTAAGCAGATTGAGAAGGTACAACTTGAACCTGAATCCCGCGAAATATGCATTTGGGGTTCCTTCCGAAAAGCTACTGTGGTTCATTATAAGTCGATGAGGAATAGAACTGGATCCATCAAAGGTTAAAGCCATTCAAGAATTGCCGCCGCCAGAGAACAAGAAGGACGTGATAAGTTTCCTAGGGAAACTCAACTACATCAGCCGGTCACAATCCACTGTCATCTGTGAGCCGATCTTTAAGATGTCGATGAAGGACGCCACTACCAAATAGACTGATGATTGTCAGAAAGCCTTCGACAGAATCAAGGAGTACTTGTCAACACCGCCAGTTTTGGTTCCGCCCGAACTAGGTAGACCCCTACTACTCTACCTTGCAGTATTGGATGGAGTGTTCGATTGTGTTCTGGGTAGCATGATGAAATGGGGAGGAACATGCCATCTACTATCTTAGCAAGAAGTTCACCCTGTACGAGGCCCGATATTCTCTATTAGAACGCACCTGTTGTGCTCTAACATGGGTAGCTCAGAAGTTGAGGCACTATTTCTGTGCCTACACTACATACCTCATATCAAGAATGGATTCGCTGAAGTACATCATTCAAAAGACCATGCCCACTGGCAAGCTAGCCAAGTGGAAAATCCTACTGAGTCAATTCGACATTGTATACATAACTCAGAAGGCAATCAAAGGACAAGCATTGACAGATCATCTTGCCGAGAATCCCGTGGACGGCAAATATGAACCCCTAAAGACGTATTTTCCTAACGAACAGGTATCCTTCTTAGGAGAAGATATTGCAGAATCCTATGACGGTTGGAGGATGTTTTTCGATAGAGCAGCAAACTTCAAAAAGATTTGGCATAGGAGCAGTCCTAGTGTAGAAAACCAGTCAGCATTATCCACTGTCGGCCAAACTCAGGTTCCCATGCACCAACAATATTGCCGAGTACGAAGCCTGCATCTTGGGACTCAAGTTGGCCATTACCATGAACATTCAAGAATTTCTAGTGATCGGAGATTCAGATCTGCTTATACCTCAGGTCCGAGAAGAATGGGCAACCAAGAACTCTACGATACTCTCTTATCTGCATCATGAACAGGAGTTGAGGAAGAGATTCACAAAGACAGAATTCCAATATATCCCTAGGGTCCAGAATGAGTACGTCGATGCATTGGCTACCTTGGCCTCTATGATACAACATCCAGATAAGAATTTCATTAACCCTATTCACGTGAAGATCTACAATCAGCCAGCTTACTGTGCTTACGTTGAAGAAGAAGCAGAATGAAAGCCTTGGTTTCATGACATCAAGGAATATTTAGCAAAAAGAGAATACCCAGAACTTGCAAACGCTATTCAGAAGCGCACACTTTGGAGGTTATCCAACAATTTCTTTCACAGTGGAGGAATCCTATATAAGAGGACCCCGATTTAGGATTACTAAGCTATGTTGACACAAAAGTAGCATCCAGGCTATTAGAGGAAATTCAAGCGGGGACCTGCGACCCACATATGAATGGCTTAGTCTTAGCCAAAAAGATACTCCGAGCGGGTTATTTTTGGATGACTATGGAAACGGACTGCATTCAGTACGTCCGAAAGTGCCACTGCTGTCAGATACATACAGATGTGATAAAAGTGCCCCCAAACAAGCTTAATACAACAAGCTCACCATGGCCGTTCACTATGTGGGGAATGGATGTTATTAGACCAATCAAACCTGCTGCATCAAATGGGCACAGGTTCATCCTAGTGGCGATTGATTATTTTCCCAAATGGGTTGAAGCAGCATCGTACAGGGCAGTGACTAAGAAAGTCATGGCAGACTTTGTCCGGGACAATATCGTTTGTCAGTTCGGGATTCCAGAATCAATCATTACTGATAACGGTTCCAACCACAATAGTGACTTGATGAAAGCCATGTATGAAACCCTCAAGATCAAACAGAAGAATTCTACAGCCTACAGACCTCAGAGGAACAGAGCCGTAGAGGTCGCCAATAAGAATATCAAGAAGATATTGAGGAAAATGATAGAGAAGCATAAGCAGTGGCATGAGAAGTTATCATTTGCTTTATTGGGGTACCGCACCACAGTCCGCACATCAACTAGGGCAACTCCCTATATGCTGGTTTATGGTACAGAGGTGGTCATTCCCACCGAGGTAGAAATTCCTTTCTTAAGGATCATACAGGAACCAGAACTCGACGATGTAGAATGGGTAAAGAGTCGCGACGAACAGTTAGCTCTTATAGATGGAAAAAGAATAAATGTAGTTTACCACGGTCAGCTTTATCAAACCAGAATGTCCAGAGCCTTCAACAAAAGAGTCAAGCCAAGACAGTTTACACCAAGGCAGCTGGTGTTAAAGAAGATTTTCCTGCATCAGAATGAGGCCAAAGGGAAGTTCTCTCCCAACTGGCAGGGTCCGTACATGGTTTACCGGGTTTTAAAAAGAGGATCCCTCATACTTGCAGAAATGGACGGGGAAGTTTGGTCGAAGCCGATAAATTCAGATGCAGTGAAGGGATACTATGTGTGACTATTTATGATTTCCTTTATGATGTAATTCAAACTATGTCTTACCCAATTCCCGTTTAAGATACGTAGGCAGCCTTATGGATTCGGTCACAGTTCAATAAAATTTTCATTTTCCCTGCAATTGGAAATTGGGGCAGAATTTTGAAGAGGACCCTCGAAATTTTGAAGTAACTTCAGTCGATCATCGCAAGTAATCGTCAGAAATGGCAGCCCGATAAACTGGGGCCGAATTTTGAGGAGGACCCTCAAAATTCCGAACCAAGAAAGGTTGCAACGTCCTGAACCACGTCACAGTCATCGGTTCATCTAAAAACTATTTTTTATATACTTACGTCATATCTTTAACAAACTCATGCATGTTTTATTATCGAAATTTCTCTGTTCAGCAACGCAACCCCTATGACACATACCGTGTCATCAGATCAAAGCCGAGCAGGTCAAGAAAAGTTAGCGGGAACACGAACTAACCTTTCCCTTTACAAAACTCACGATTTTTCTTTGGATGTAGGCACCCAAGTCGCAAAATCGTATATTACACACTCATACTGTTCAAGAATACAACTCGCAGAATTGTCACACCTATTCGCATTTGCTATCCGCACACAATATCCCCAGCAGCCGCAATATCACAATGAGCTACCAGCTATCAGCTAAGAATTTTTTATTACTATTCGCTTTTATCTCTTGCATAAGGCTATCATTCTGCCTTTCGAGGTTAAGCTCTACCTCCATCTGCATTTTCTGCATTGCATAAGGCTACCATTCTGCCTTCTGAGGTCAAGCTCTCCATCCATCTGCATTTATTGCATAGCATAAGGCTACCATTCTGTCTTTCGGGGTTAATCTCTACCTCCACCTACATTTGTTGCATCACATAAGGCTACCATTCTGCCTTCCGAGGTTAAGCTCTACCTCCATCTGCATTTCTTGCATTGCAGAAGGCTACCATTCTGCCTTCCAAGGTTAAGCTCTACCTCAACCTGCATTTCTTGCATTGCATAAGTCTATCATTCTTCCTTTCGAGACTAAACAATGTCTCCATCTGCATTCTTGCATTTCATAAGTCTATCATTCTACGTTCGTAGACTAAGATCTATCTCCATTTGCATCGACTGAAAGATCACCACTTTTGTTTACATCTAGCACGGCTGAAAGATCGCCACTTTTGTTATGTCTTGCATCGACTGAAATATTGCCACCCTCATTTACATCTTGCATGGCTGAAATATCGCCACTTTATCTATATCTACATTGGCTGAAAGAACGCCACTTTTATCTATGTCTTGCATGGGCTGAAAGATCGCCACCTTCTGCACTTCATGGGCTGAAAGATCACCAAATTATCTGAAGGCATCATTGTTCGGAGGCACCATTTTCATAGCCCGAGAATGCCACGCCATGGCCTGAGGACCCCACTTTGTCTTTTGCATATCATTATTCAAAGGCATCATAGTTCGGAGGCATTATTCTCATAGCCCGAGAGCATCATCTCATAGCCTGCGAATCCCTTATTGTACGTTTCATGGCCCAGGACGTCATGGTCTAAAGATGTCATCCTAACCGTCCAAAGACAACATTCATGGTCCAATGGGAACTTGCATCACGTTCATATGTATGCACAATATATGTTCGTATTGCTCATTTGCAGGTAAACTAGCTAGCAATGACCATCTCAGCAGGAGTGATCCCGCTCCAATTCCCGTAGCCCTACTATACCTTAACCATCCATCCCAAACCTCAATATCACGTTCGTACTTGAAAGATCTCCATCGGCATATCCCGCCATCGTATTCAAACTACATGTGGCATGATTCCTGTAAGACCAGAGATATGTATGCAACAGAGGAACCAGAGCACGGTCAACCTCTTCAAACCATTTCACTCGGTCAAAATTGGCCATCATGTCTTTACCCGACAACTCTTTCATCCTTCCCGGGTAAAGAGGGGCAGTTGTTGATACCCAATCTTTCCCTATATATTTTCAAAATAACATATATATGCATATATAATCATGCCCAAGTGTTTTATTATTTTTTCTAATTTCTAAGAGATTTTTAAAATCAATTTATTGCCCATTTTAGCACTATAAAAACAAATAATTATTTCCAAAATTATCATTTTGGTGGATAATTTGTTTTATTTCCCATATTTATACCAAAATATAATTAAGGTGATTTTTGTATATTTTTACAAATTTATTTGGTATTTTAAAATCTAAATTGCATATAATTAAAATTTTAGCATATTTTACGATTAATAGCATTTTATAATTATAAACTTGGATACAATATTTTTTAAATTAATATTTATATATTATTTACTAATTCAGTACTTCTAACTTAATTTCAGAATCATTTTTACTATTTTTTATAAAATAAAAGTAAAACTGCTATTTAATATGTAGCCCCAATTTGTTTCAATTATAACCAAAATAGATCCTCCAATTAACACAATCTTAACCACCAATTGGAACGGTCCAATTTCAATTTTATCCCAACCCCTTAACCCGTTTCCCCGATCCACCCGGTCTTTAATTTTAATCCAGGTCGTTGATCATTTTGATCAACTGCCACGATTACTCTTTACTTTTTTAATTCCCCGACCATACCCTAATCCCCTCATTTCAATCTCTCAGCCGCCTTCAAACACTCTCCTCTCCCAAAACCCTCTCGAAGGTTCCTCGGAACCCTAGTCATCTTATGCCATTTTCAACATCACTTTCACCGGAATCCATGGCTTCTCAGGCCATGGATGGCCTGTACTCACCCCCTCCACCTTTAAACCCTGGGTGTTTGAAGTTTTGAGGTCTGACCTCGATGGTGTTCTTTCAAATCTTCTAAGATTCATGGCTTTGAGGCCTCTCCGGCCTCGCTCCAGTGTATCCAAGAATCAGGAGCTTATTTCTAACCTTTTCGACTCATGATCGGACTTTCTTCCAAGCATTTCTCATTTCTAGGGTTTCACTGATACCCTAGCTATTCGAGTTTTTTCTCTGGTTGTTTTCTCAAATCTATGCTATATCTGTGATCTACTGGAGTTTTAAAATGTTTTCCCCAATCTTTTCTTTCAAAATTTGTTTCTCTTCGATTTAGGGTTTCTGAAAAAGTTTCGAAATGTTTCTCTGACTCTTCTTCTTCTTTTCTTTGTGTGAATCTATCTATGCTATGCTTTTATGTTCTCTTTTTTGCCTCGCATGTCCTTCTCCTGTGTTCTTATGTTTGCCTTATTATGCATATTCTTCTATTGTGCTCCGTTCTTTCTTCTATTGGTTTCAATATCATGCTTTCACACATTTATCTTATGTGTTCGTTTAACCCTATATTTCTTAACTGTATTTGCTACTAAGCTCTTAGTTCTTTATTTTCCTTCTTCTAAACTTTGTTTGAGTTCTTTCTAAACATGTTTCATCTACTATTTCCTTAAGTTTATACTACCTCTTTATCTTTTGAACTTGTTTAAGTTCCAAGCTTTTCTTAAAACATGTTCTTTATGCTTTAAATCATCTTTTGCACTATGTTTGTTTTGAACCTGCTATTTTACCTGTTTGTTTTCTCATGAGTCTCTGAAAGAGACCTTTGAGCCTGTTTTAGTTATTTGTCTTCTTGTCTCTGCATCTAATTCGAGTTGAAAACCCTAGGATTTGGGGTTTTTGGCGAGTTTGATCTTGTGTTTGGACTAGGGTTCTATTATGGAACCCTGGATTCTCTCAAACCAAGTCTGAGTCTATGTACAGAATTTGAGCCTCTTTGTTTGTCTGAACTTTTCTATACTAGATTCTTTCTAATTAGAATGACAGTTCTTTCTTGTTTGACATGTCCGTATGCTTTATATATGAGGAACTCTTCCTTCAAAAATGGTTTTGCCAATTTGTGATTGATTCAGAATTCCTTTTAATAAGGATCTATTGATTGTTACTGATTTTCTTTAATTGAACCTTTCTTCATCTTTTCTGGTTGGATTCATTCATACCAAAACTCAATTTCTGATTTTTACTGGCTGTTGATTAAATGCCATCCTTATTTGCACAAAGCATGTTGCTATCAAACTCTTTCCTTAAACAGTTTCTTTGTATTTGCCCTTCTTGTACTACTTTGGAAAAGATTTTGATCAAATTCTTTCCTTATTTATTCTGCCCGTTTGAAATCATAATTCCCTAATTAAAGGGAGACCTTATTTTATTGATTTCAAAACTATTTTCTTACCTTTTTATTACTTGCTTTCTGCACTATAAAGGGCACGGCCTTTCAGCACTTTAAGGGACCTCGAGTTCAATACTCGAACACACATTACTTACTTTCAATTTCAATGCTCTTACACTTCACTCAACACTCTACTCTCTCCTGAGATATTCTGACTATTTTCATGCAATTTGGCTTTACAAGACTATTGCTTTTAGTTTCTTGTTTCCCCAAAACTGGTATGTTCTAATATAAGTTTCTGCCTCATCCCTATGTGTTTGCTTTATAGCTTCTTCAATTCTATCTACTTTGTTTTCTATGTTCAGTATTAAATATAATGTTCTATTTGCATCTGTTGCTATTGTGAATTCCCATACCCCGTTTCCCTTCTATGTGTTTGAGTTAAAGTTCAAAGCATGGCAACATCCAAATTGTTGCTTATGCTTGAACTTGATCCTTTAATGGATTCTAACTCCCAAACAATCTGGCTAACAGGCTGGTTGGGGTGTGCTAGCACTTCTAATTGCTGGGTATGACTACCATCTTGTCTTGGTCTTCGCAAGAATCCCCTCTGTTGCACTTGCACTCTCTCTTAGATTCTAAGTTCTGCCCCCTTCCTGTGAGCCTTGCTTTGGGACCTTGAGCTCTCTCTAAACTTAGACATTTGAGGGCTGGCCCTTCCATACTGCACTATAATTCAATTTTGTAATGAATTTGGGTGTAAGCACTGCCCTGAGTTCATGAAACTCTTGGGAACTCTGACACACACAAAAAATGAGAAAGGCTTTGGAATCCGATCTTTGGAGATTAGTTTAATTCATGCTTTAGACAGGAAGTCTGAATCAGGCTTTCCTTGGTTGTAAATTTTTAGTTTTCTGATGTAATTTTACCTTTCCTTTACTCCTTCTGGGCTGTAATAATTTGTAATAACTTATGGGGTTTATAGTGAAAAGGGGAGGGTCACTCATGTATGCATAAGGGTAGATATCATGTTCATAGGTATTTACTTTTGCAAATCATGTCAAGTTATGCACTTTCGCATTTTTTGCATATAGAAACATGCCTACATGTTTTGTATTTCATCTAGACATCCTGTCTTTAGGTTCCGTGCTTCAGCATTTTTAGAAATCCATGCCTATAAATTTCTGCACTTCTGCATCTTAGAAATTCTACCTATAAGTTTGGCATTTCACACATATATATCATGTCAATAGCTTCTGCATTTCTACAATTATACTGTTACAACCCATATTCACGTATGTTAGCTCATGCCATAAGGTAGTTAACATAAATCCATGAAAGAATTATCTTTAAGATGATAAGAAGTTAATCCTATTGGTCTTAAATGATACAAAGGTGTATAAGGGTGGTTAACAAGTATTAGAAGTTAAACGAATCAAGGATGTTTTTAGCCGTATTTTTGGGTAAACCTAGAGGTTCTTAATACACTCAAGAGGTAGTGTTTTAAGGTATTTGAATCATATAGTATCTGTATCATAAGTCTTGAAGTCAAACAAGTTATGAGACAAAAGTCGACTAAAGTTGTCGCAACTTAGGTTCATGGTTTTACTTAAACATTAGGTCAAATGTCATTAATCTTTTCACCCAATATACTTAGAATTATGGGTTAATCTACCCACCAAATTGAAGATCTATGAGTCTAATTTCTAACTCATTAAACCGTTTGTCGATACGATCTCGGAGTAGAGAGATATTCGCATTTTCGCGGGACTGCGCCAAGCACCTCTCTATGGGGCCCACTAAGGCTGTTTAAGACATTTGGATATATATAGGACGCCTCCAACCCGTTTTAAGTCATTTATTTTCACTATTTTCAGACCTTAGAACCCTAGGAACACCCTCTCAAGTT
>MU681962.1:1207-22056 GCA_026770625.1 Nicotiana glauca | reverse complement strand
TGATAAATGAGTGCACGACAGCCTCCTTGGTGGAGGGCATGGATATTTCCCGTATTCAGGCTTATGCCCAGACCCTAGAGGATCGTAAGTGCCAGCAGAGGGCAGATAGGGAGCAGGATAGGGGCCAGCATAAGAGGGCAAGATTAGCAAGTCATTCTGATGACTTCAGAGGCAGCGTCAGGCCACCGTCTTCGAGGAGTTCAGCGCCACCTATAGCTAGTGCTCCTCCATAGTTTCAGAGGCCTCGATATGATCAATTTACCTATTCTGGTCGAGCTCAGAGTTCGCTGGCATCAGGCTCGCAGCATCATAGGGATACTAGTCAGACGAGACCCACAACACCACGTTGTGATCAGTGTGGTAAGGCCCACTTTGGACTACGCCGACGAGGTTCTGATGCATGTTATTCTTGCGGACAGCCTGGCCATATGATGCGGGATTGTCCTAATAGGGGAGGTGATGGTATGGCTCAGCCGACTGGATCTGTGTCTGGTTTTTCCTCATCAGTTCGACCTCCAGCACGGGGTTTTTAGCAGTCGACAGGTTGTGGTAGAGGTAGAGGGGCAGTGCCGAGTTCGAGTGGCGCTCAAAATCGAACCTATGCTCTAGTAGGTCGATAGGATCTCGAGTCGTCTCCAGATGTTGTTACAGGTATATTGTCTGTGTTTTCTTATGATGTATATGCGCTGATTGATCCAGGATCTACATTATCATATGTTACACCCTTTGTGGCTAATAAGTTTGGCATTGAACCTGAATTGATAAGCAAACCCCTTGCGGTATCTACTCTGATAGGAGATTCTGTGATTGCTAGAAGAGTATATAGAGGTTGCACAGTGATGATTTGTAGTCGTCAAACCTCGGCAAATTTATTTGAGTTAGAAATGGTTGATTTTGATGTGATAATGGGAATGGACTGGTTGGCCTCATGCTATGCAAATGTTGACTGTCGTACGAAAATGGTTAGGTTTCAATTTCCTAGTGAACCCGTCATTGAATGGAAGGGGAACACTGCTACACTGAAAGGTAGGTTTATTTCATATCTTAAGGCAAGGAAAATGATCTCAAAAGGTTACATTTATCATCTCGTTCGCGTTAGGGATGTGGAGGCAAAGACGCCCACTCTAAAATCAATCCCCGTGGTCAATGAATTTCCAGATGTTTTCCCAGATGAGCTCCCGGGCCTTCCTCCTAAAAGGGAGATTGAGTTTAGCATTGATGTGTTGCCTGATACTCAACCGATCTCTATCCCTCCATACAGAATGGCCCCGGCAGAGTTGCGAGAGTTGAAGGCACAATTGAAGGACTTGCTGGATAAGGGCTTCATTAGGCCTAGCACTTCACCTTGGGGTGCGCCAGTTCTATTCGTGCGAAAGAAAGACGGGTCTTTACGGATGTGTATCGACTATCGGCAGTTGAATAAGTTTACTATAAAGAACAAGTATCCACTTCCAAGAATTGACGACCTGTTTGACCAACTCCAGGGTGCCAAGTATTTCTCCAAGATTGACTTACGTTCAGGGTATCATCAGGTGAGGGTTAAGGAGAAGGATATTCCAAAGACGGCTTTCCGAACAAGATATGGGCACTTTGAGTTCTTGGTGATGTCGTTCGGGCTAACAAATGCCCCAGCTGCCTTTATGGATCTCATGAATACTGTATTCAGGCCCTATCTTGATGTGTTCGTGATTGTATTCATTGATGACATTCTGGTGTATTCTCGTTCGGAGGCGGAACATGCGGGCCACTTACGGATAGTGTTACAGATGCTTCAAGATCGTAAGTTATATGCTAAGCTCTCAAAATGTGAATTCTGGATGAACTCAGTAGCATTCCTTGGCCATGTGATATCTGACGAGGGTATTAGTGTCGACACTCAGAAGATCGATGCAGTAAAGAATTGGCCGAGACCTACAACACCATCAGAAGTCCGTAGCTTCCTAGGGCTAGCAGGATATTATAGGCGATTTGTAGAAGGGTTTTCCTCTATATCAGCACCATTGACTAAGTTAACACAAAAAGCTACCAAGTTCCAGTGGTCTGACACTTGTGAACGCAGTTTTCAGGAACTGAAGAATCGATTGACATCCGCACCAGTGCTCACTCTCCCTGAAGGAACAGAAGGATATGTGGTATATTGTGATGCCTCAGGTATAGGTTTGGGGTGCGTATTGATGCAACGTGGAAAGGTGATTGCTTATGCATCAAGACAATTGAAGAAGCATGAAAAGAATTACCCGACCCATGATTTGGAATTGGCTGCAGTAATATATGCTTTGAAGATATGGCGGCACTACTTATACGGCGTCCATGTTGACATATATACAGATCACAAGAGTTTACAATACATATTCAAGCAGAAAGAGTTGAATTTGAGGCAGCGTAGGTGGCTTGAATTATTGAAAGACTACGACGTCGAGATATTGTACCATCCCGGTAAAGCTAATGTTGTGGCAGATGCTCTCAGCCGTAAGTCAATGGGAAGCTTAGTACATATTGATGCATGTAAATGGGGGTTGACTAAAGAGCTTCATCAGCTAGCCAATATGAGAATCAGATTGTTAGACTCTGAGGACGGAGGTGTTACTGTACAGAATACATCAGAATCATCTTTGGTAGCGGAGGTAAAATCACGGCAATATGAAGATCCTATCTTAATACGATTGAGAGAGAGTATTCAGCAGTGTAAAATTACGGCTTTTGAGGTCGGAGAAGATGGGGCCCTGAGATACCAGGGTCGATTATGTGTGCCTAATGTGGCAGGGTTGCGAGAAAAGATCATGTATGAGATTCATCAATCCCGATATTCCATCCACCCCGGCTCGACCAAGATGTATCATGATGTTAAGGAGCAGTATTGGTGGGATAACATGAAGAAGTCTATTGCAGAATTTGTAGCCCAGTGTCCCAATTGCCAACAGGTAAAGATAGAACATCAGAAACCCGGTGGATTGCTTCAGAATATAGAGATTCCGACCTGGAAATGGGAGGTGATTAATATGGACTTCATTATTGGATTACCTCGCTCTTATCATAAGTTTGACTCCATCTGGGTGATAATTGATCGACTTACAAAATGTGCCCATTTTCTGCCAGTTAAGACAACATACACAGCAGAAGATTATGCGAAGTTGTATATCAAGGAGATTGTTAGGCTTCATGGTGTGCCAGTATCTATTATATCAGACCGAGGAGCTCAATTTACGGCTAACTTTTGGAGGTCTTTTCAGAAGGGTTTAGGCACACAAGTGAATCTCAGCACTGCATTTCATCCGCAAACTGACGGACAGGCTGAACGTACCATTCAGACACTGGAAGATATGCTACGAGCATGTGTTCTAGATTTTAAGGGAAATTGGGATGACCATCTTCCACTCATAGAATTTGCCTACAATAATAGCTACCATTCCAGTATTAAAATGGCCCCATATGAGGCACTATACGGGAGAAGATGTAGATCACCAGTTGGATGGTTCGAAGTCGGTGAAACTGAATTATATGGTCCAGATTTGATTCACCAAGCCATTGAGAAGGTGAAGGTGATACAGGAACGATTGAGGACGGCACAAAGCAGGCAAAAGTCTTATTCCGATATCCGACGTCGTGATTTGGAGTTTGAGGTTGGTGATTGGGTTTTCCTGAGGATCTCACCAATGAAGGGTGTTATGCGTTTTGGGAAGAAAGGTAAGCTGAGTCCAAGGTATATCGGTCCGTATAAGATTCTTCGCCGAATTGGACAAGTTGCTTATGAGTTAGAATTGCCATCCGAATTGGAATTTGTCCACCCGGTATTCCATGTATCTATGTTGAGAAAATGTATTGGAGACCCTTCTCGAGTTGTCCCTGTCAAAGATGTACAAGTTACAGAGGATCTATCATATGAAGAAGTACCAGTGGCTATATTAGATCGACAAGTCCGCAAGCTGAGAACAAAAGATGTAGCTTCCGTCAAAGTATTATGGAGGAACAAGAATATGGAAGAAATGACATGGGAATCAGAAGAAGAGATGAAGTCTAAATACCCTTACCTATTCCAGAATGATGATAAAAAGGATGCTGGTGGAACGCAGGATACATTGTAAAGGTGAAACGGCTTTATGAGGTAAGCAATAACTTGAGAACACTCTTCCTTAATACAAAAGGATGATATGTAAATAATTTACATGTCTATAATGCTTTATGTAGCCTTGTGAGGCCATACGTTGGGCTTAACTGCTTGCAAATTTTGCTAGTGACCATTTTATAGGGAAAATTGACAAGAAATTTCCGTTGGAATCTACGATGATTTGGACTCCCCATAAACCCTTACATTCGAGGACGAATGTTTCTAAGGGGGGGAGGGTGTTATAACCCATATCCACACGCGTTAGTTCATGCCATATGTTAGTTAACACAAATCCAATAAGTAATTATCCTTGAGATGATAAGAAGTTAATCATATTGATCTGAAGTGATACAAGGGTGCATAAGGGTGATTAACAAGTATTAGAAGTTAAACGAATCAAAGATGTTGTAACTCGTATTTTTGGGTAAATCTATAGGTGCTTAATATACTAAGGAGGTCATGGTTTAAGGTATTTGAATCATATAATATCCGTATCATAAGTCTTGAAGTCAAACGAGTTATGAAACAAAAGTCGACAAAAGTTGTCACAACTTAGGTTCATAGTTTTACTTAAACTTTAGGTCAAATGTTATTAAGCTTTTCTCCCAATATACTTGGAATTAAGGGGTGATCTACCCACCAAATTGAAGATCTATGAGTCTAGTTTCCAACGCATTAAACCGTTTATCAATACGACATTGGAGTAGAGAGATATAGGCATTTTTGTGAGACTGCACAAGCTGCTATGTGACAAGTAGGTGTGTCACCTACTTGTTTAAATGATGGCCCAATAAGAGGGAATTTCGGGGCAGCTATTGAGCCCATTTAAAGTGTTATCTCCTTCAATATAAACCTCATTATATATCACAAATAATCAGACCTAAACCCCTGCAAACTTCCTCCCAAAAATTCTCCACAAACCCTAATTGATTTTCCCTCTCTTTCAAGTTCAAATTAGGGGTAAACCCTAGAGTTTGAAGAACCAAGATAAAGGCTGAGTTATCCAACAAGTAAGGTGAGTTTACTGCTGTATTTCATACATTTATTCTTCTGTTAATTCATGGTAACTCGTTCTATACATGTAAGAACTCACGGGACGGTGATCGGAAGCCGTGAGTTCAAGTTATTCACTTGTAGCGGACTGTTTTGTGGACTGTTTTGTGCTGCTGTTGGGCTCCGTTTTTATTATTGTTTTGTGGAGTTTTGGAGGAGGCAGGGTGTGGAGAAACACCATATATATGTTGGGTTGTGGTCTGTTAGTTCTTCGTAATATTTTTGGGTCGTTTGATACGACTATGGTGTCCGTCGTATGTATGAAGTGATTAGGTTGTGTGTGGACTGTTTTGGGAGGCTCAATATGTTTATTAATGATGTTGTTTAGGCTGTTTGGTGATTGTTTTGAATGGTGTGAAGTCATATATATAGGGGAGGTGCTGTCCGTTTCATCGTAAAATAGGTTGTGGTCGATACATAATAGTTATGACGCTTGAATGATAACTATAGTATCGTTTCTCTTGTTGTAGACTAAGGAGTCGTGAAAATTGCATAGCTTGAGATTGGGGCAGTATATACAAGGTATGTGAGGCTATACCTTTCCTTCTTTTGCACGACTCCGAATATACATAATGTGATGAACGAGCTTCCAAAGATACTCTACTCTTAGAAGCTAGCAGTACTTACATTGTTTCCCCTCTTATGGGACGATTGATGTTAATGTTGCTTCTCTTATTCTTATGTTATCAATGTTGTTGGTATTTCCTGATTCTTATAAGGTTCATAGTGAAGAGTTACTCCTAATAACGCATACAAAGGATACCTTACGTCACTCCTAAAGGTTTATAACATAATTCCATGAGTCAAGCATGCACTATATATATATGTATCTATTTTACTCTACCGAGCCGCGCTATAGACGGCCGGGTATGGCACCTACTGTGCAACCACTGATCAGTTGGGTTTTACCGAGCTCCACGTGGCCGGGTACGATCTACCGAGCCTTATGATGGCCGGGTACGTTTTTACCGAGCCTATTACGGCCGGGTACGATATGATGATGATGATGCCCACAGAGGCGTATGTTTTAAAAAGCTTATATATTTATACATATGTATCATGCATTTCATGTCAGTAGCCCTCAGAGGTACTCAGATGTTACAGGTTGTATATTCTCTATCCATGTTTATATTACTGTTCGTGTTTATGCTTCCCTGCCTTACATACTCAGTACTTTATTCGTACTGACGTCCTTTTATTTGTGGACGCTGCATGTCGTGCTGCAGGTCCTGATAGACAGGCAGGTGTAGCTCCCCCACCACAGTAGGCTGTCCAGTTCAGCAGTGATTGGCGAGATCCCTTCTCCGGACTTGCCTTGGTCTTGGTATGCATTTTTGTTATAGACATTATGGGTATGTCGGGGCCCTGTTCCGGCTATGTTGCAGTACTTATGTTCCTATAGAGGCTCATAGACATGTGTCGACTCATGTATAGTTTGGTATGCCTTGTCGGCTGGTTTTTGTTGTATAGCCTTTCATGATAGCGTGGTAGGTCGTACCATATATATATAGTTTCTTGATTGTCTGGTCATCCCATGTTATGTAGGTTCATGCCATCATATTTTATTGTTGGTTGTCCATGATCCATGTCTACCATTTATATTGATCTCCTCAGCCCAAAAAGATAATAAAGAAGGTTAGATAAAATGTACGTTGGTGCTCGGCAAGTATGGTCGGGTTCTAGTCATGGCCCTCCAGTTTGGGTCGTGACATAGATAGAGAACATGCCTATAGGATTCAACATTTGGCATCTCTTATAGAGAACATGTCTATAGGATCCTGAATTTTCCCTATCATATAGAGAGCATGTCTATAGGATTTCCTAAATTTTGCATCATCATCTGTCACTAGGCAAACCTGTTTATAGGTTTAAATAACAAACAACATTTTAGATACCATGCCTATAGGACTTCTGCACTTTTGTTTCGACTGTAAACATTTTAAAATCAATAGCACCTAGAAAGCATGCCTATAGGAGCTATCATCTAAGTCTGAATCGACCATTAGCTTATAAGTTTAAATCAGTAGCAGCAAAGCTTAACATCTGCATAATTTACGTCTTCTGTAATTAAAGAGTCTTCTTCTTTAAAGTCAGTATACTTCTTTTCACTGAACTAATAGATATCATGCCTATAGGCTTTTCGCTTAACACTTAGGCAAACCATGAGGTAACTTGTAAATTGAATCAGTCTATTAAACTACAACTAGAAGGCAGGCCTGATCCGGGTTTCTTATTTGAAATATATAATAGATCAGTCTGCCACAACTCTTAAGTTGAATTAGACCTTAATCAGTATCTAAAACACATGCTGAAACTATATGCTTTTCTTCGTTTTAAGGAGGTTTGTTTGAGCCTTATTTGTTTATGTGCTTCCCCCATGCCTATCATATATGTTTTGATTGTTGCCATAGAATTTTGTCCTTTAAAATTACAAAACCCCATACCTCATCCCTTTAGGATTAGTAGTCCCAAATGCCTCTGGGACTAATAGGATCGGGGCGGGTAATAGCATGAAATAAGCAAAGCGAGTCCATTCTGCGTTTAATACCTTAACGGGGTGGAAAAGGGTATATATGGATATGATAACCACGCAATAACACCACGTGTATAAACGGTTATCGGGTGTTGTGTGGGGTGATCCATATTTTTTATAAACTTAGGGCCCCCCCTTCCCTTTACTTGATTATTTTCGGAACTTCAAAATTGCTTTCTTCCCAAAATTTCTGCTTCTTCAACTTGATTTTAGTTGCTCAAAATATGTGCAAAACCCCTTCCCTTTTACTTGTTTATTTTCAGAATTTATAAACTGTTTTCCTCCCAGACTTTAACTTATTTTATTTTTATTGCTTGCAACCTTTATGTGAAACTACACTGTATCTGTAATTCTTGTTTGCACTTAAAGTCACTATTATAGCATTGCCGGGAACCACACTAGTGGATCTTGAGGGGTGCCTAACACCTTCCCCTTGAGATAATTTCTAGCGCTTACCCAATTTCTGGTTTCTCCAAATCAAATTTCTTCTTAGTGTCCTAATGCACTTAAATCATTAGGTGGCGACTCTTCAAAATTGTAAACCCAATTCCCAAAAGGAAATGAGTTGTCCGCCCAAAATGTCATAAACCCAATTTCGCGAGAGAAAGGGGGCATCGACAACACATCACATGAAAATACACTAAAAGCAAAATGAAATGAAAATGAAAACAACTACAATACCAATTTGTCGTATATCCAAAATTATACTAGAACCATAGTTATACAAGAAGACACCCCTAACTAAAGATGTTGCAATGTAACCAATGCAACTAAACATGATATAGTAAAATAGTAGAAACTGCTCCTTGAATACTACATCAGTCGGAACTGGAAGTGGTGGAAAATTTAAGCTCCAAGTCTGCATCATCCTCATCCTCTGATTCATGTGACCCACAAAATGTGCTCAGCTTTTGCATCATCTTGGAAAGCAGCTTGCTTTTCTTCTTCTCATGCTCCTTCAACTTTCTCTACCTCTTTTCAATCTTTCCTTGCCGGTGACTCATGTTCTCCAACCTGGTGTTAATGGCCTCTATCTTGCCCGTGATTTTTTTTGCTCTTTGACTGAATCCGCCATGGATGGTGGGGCAGCAGCCCCAATAGATATGTCAGCCCAAGTAGATGTGCCAGCCCCAGGTGGGCCCGTGGGAAGGCTAGCTATAAGCTGCCTAACATGCGTATCTACTCCATATATCTGGCTGGACAAGTGGCGCATAGTGTGAGGATCGAACTGGAGTGGTCCCATGGGGTCAAAGGACCCTGATGAAGGTGCAAAGGATCTGGCAAGATCAGTGGTGGCCTCGGACAACTACCCAAATGAATAGGAAGCAACATCAATTCTTCTCTTTTTCTGTTTGTCAGTGGGTACCCTTTTCAGCAAGGGATAGATCATCAGCTTTCCTGGATCTCTCTCAACATCATTGGGGCATGTAGGCACCCTAGCATTAGAGCAAAGTCTAGTGATCAAGCATGGAAAGAACAGGCTCTTGGTCCTCCCATGAGTGGCTTCCTTAATTTCTCGGACAATATGTTCCTCCACATACACAGGTAGTCCATCCATGATAGCAGCAATTATCAGTGCCCTGTCTGTGTCACATTAGTGTCATTTGTAGAGGGTGACACTCTTGAACAGATAATATAGAGCCATGTCTTCGCCTCAGTTGTGAAGTCATGAGAATTAACTCCCTTGTGCACTGTCAGCCACTTCGGAGTAACCCCATCATGTAGCTTATCTACTAGCCATTAGTTTCCTCCTACTCTGTCTCTGTCTTTGTAGACCTTATTATCAGCATTGGGGAGGCCATAAATACCATTTATTATCTCAGGGCTGAAGTGGACTTGCACGCCCCACACAGTAGTAACAAAGGCACCTTGGAAATCGGTCATCAAGGCATTTGCATAGAATTCCAGAACTATTATGTGGTTGGCATTATTTGGTTTCTCAGCAAAACAAATCCACTTGCTCTCTATCAAGCATGTGTAGAAGCCCGGCATTTTAGCTTCAACTTTTTCCATGTTTATGCCTCTTTCCCGGACGATGGTCTAGGACAAGAGTTCATCGTATCTCTGCTCACATGCTGCAAAAAGAAACCGCTCACGATCAAAGGTTTCCTCTTGTCTAGGTCCGAAGACATGTTTTTGCCATTTTTGGGACTGCCAGCGATTTCTCTTCGCGTTCGCGAGCAGGCCACCGCGTTCGCAAAGAGTAAAATTTTTTTCCCAGACTCAGACTGTCGCATTCGCAAGCATACCATCGCGTTCGCAAAGGTCAAATTTTATGTCCCCCACTATTATGCCTTCGCGTTCACGAAGGTCATCTTCCTCACCCAGATTATTTTTTCCTTCAGGCATTTTTTCAAACATTTGGGGTGCCCTCTTTTCTTTGTTCAATTACAAACAATTTTGTGAACAGATTTCCCTAATTTTTTTTCTTGAAAAACAAACACTCTCACTCAACCAATCCTCACCCATCAAGCAATAACCAATTTCAAATACAAATTTGACATTTAAGATCGAAAAATTGTTTTAACCCTAAGCACCAATCAACTATGGATGTCCTTCCACTATTTCATACCAAGAAGGATGAGAAATGTTAAGGAGGAGAGCGAAGAAATCACATACCTTGAGATTTGAGATGGAAAATTAGCAAAAGACTTAAACATTTTAGATGATTTGATTTTTGGGCGCTTAAGGGCTAGATGGAAATGTTTTTTCGAGCAAAGGGGTGAGTTTTCTCATTTTTCGTAGCTAATTTATATTTACCCTTACCCGAACCTACGCGTTCGCGAGGTGGGTACATGTATGCGAAGGGTAAACTTTGCTGAAGTCCGTGAACGCGAGTGAACAGCACACGAAGGGTTAAAGTTTTCTAAACCTACGCGAATGTGAGGGGTACTCACAAACATGAAGAGTAACTTTTTCCTGCACTTCACCAGTTCTAGCAGCTACTGGTTTTGGCTCTCCGGAACACTTTGACCTGCTCAAATCAACTGCAAAAAATCTAAAACTTGGAATATTAGTCAAAAATAGTATACTAAGCTATTCTAAAAATTCAAAATTCAAAAATGACTAAATATTTTGAAAAATCGATTGGTTACCTCCAATCAAGCACCGTATTTTACGTCGTCGCACGATGCAAGTTAACTTTACCACTTTTCTCGCTACTTGGACGATATGAACTGGGCATCTAGCTTAGAATCAATCTTGTGACCACGAGCGATGGGGGGTGGTAAGTTGATGATCAAGCCAAGCCTTAAATTCTTCATTTTGTACTTCTTGGCTTTCATGTGAGGAATGTCATTTTGCCTTCTTGTTCCTTCAAATTGTAAGATGTATGGTTGTTGTCTTTCCTCCTCACAATCCCTGAATGACTCATGTAGTTCAATTCCAATATCACCACACAATTCCAATGTTGAAAAATGCTTGGAATGTGACTTCAAACCTCTAATTTGCAATTTTTCTCGGATTTTGACATCCTCTTCTTCCCCCGGACTAGAGTCAATCTCAACCACATTTTCATTTACACCGGTTGACTCCAATTCTATATTTTTCTTGGCGTCATTAACATTCATGGAGCCAGTTGGCGGATGTTCAATTCTTGATTCCTCAAAGTAAAGCTCACTTTCATCCTCGGAATTGGACTTTTCTTGGCTTCGTTCCATACTCTCAAGTTGGTGGGCATAGTGAGCCTAAACCAATATTTTCATTCGCTCTTTAAAAGTGTGGATATGTTCATCATTGTAAGCCAAGCTTTGTTTCACGTCCTCGAGTGCAAAGTTGTGCTTCTCCTCATTTTCAAGAATGGTCTCCAACATGAGCACCATCTTCTCATTTTGAGCATTTGAGAGTTCTTCTTGGTTTTGATCAAGTGATAAGGAAGGATTTTTGGCTTCCACATCTAAGGAAAATTCTTGGCTCTCACTAACTTCTAAGGATTTTTGGACCTCTAAAGCTTCAAACATTTTTCCCATTTGTAAGTACAACCTTGCAAGTGCCAAGCCATTTTGGAGACTATTTTCGAAAAGCTCCTCCAAGGCACTTTGTTATTTGTTTCCCTTTTCATTTAGAAACTCTAAAATGAGCTTGAACTCTCCATTTCAGCCATGCACAACTTCTTCCATTTCTATAGCTCTATAATTTTCATCACAAAAAGTAGAATCATCATAGCGGAGGCTTGGGGAAGGGAAGGAAAAATAAGCACAATCATCCTAATGACTATTTCGAAAACCACACTTATCACAAATACTCCACTCATGGGTCCCCCGGAAGAATATAAACAATTTTGCCACGAGTGTGGTCCTCCACAATAAGGACAAGGGTTATCAAAGTATGAACAACTACCATCCGACCAATTTTTATTATATGATGCCATTTTTCAAAAATAAGAAAATAAACAAGAAAAATAGACCAATGTAAGAAAAATAATTACACAAATATTCAGAAATTTGGATCAAAGCACTTGCGCTTATTCCTCAAACAACCTTAATTACGCCAAATTGTTCCCCGATAATGGCACCAATTTTGATGACGTCCAAATCCACTACTGAAAAGTAAATGGACACGGTCGCATACAATATAATTTACCCAACTATGAGTCAGGGTTGAATCCCACTGAGAACAATATGTAGGCGATTAGGAATGTAAGAGAATTATCACTTATCGCGCAATGCCAAACACTAAGAATTTGGTTTGAAAATGTTTTATATCTAAATACGGAAATGTAAACTAACCTAGAAAGCAAGTAAAATGATCAATGGCTTCAAGTATGGATGCATTGGGAATTACACTCAAGTAACGATCCAATGTATTTCATGATTTTACAAATATGAGCGAGTTCATGTTAATTAGCCACGGGTAGTAATTCTATATTAGCTTCTTTCGAAGACTAACAAGACATCCTAATTGAATTATCCCTAAAACAATTAAGAGATTAAGAACTCCCAGATATGGCTACAAGTAGTTCAATCATATCCCTAGGTAGAACCTATAAAATGAGGGTTAACGCCTCAAGTTCTTGTTAATTAATCTTTCCCAACCCCAAATTATCTTTTCCAAAACTAATTCGGAGTTAATGGGCAAGTCCTAGGGTTAGTTAATCCCTTTGGAAACATTTAAGAACAAGAATAATTAAAGTAACAATAACTCACTTCATAAAAGGATAAAAATCTTTCAATACACAAGCACAACAAGGTATTTAATCCACACTTTAAATATGAGTAGTTCCATAAACAAGATTCAAGTGTTGGATAAAATACTACATACTTAAATATTCAATACAAAGCAAAATGAAGAAATAAACATAAATGGGTAAGAAATCCTTAACCACAACCTTCAAATCTTCAAGACCTAAGTGTGTGTGAAAACCCTAGCTTCAATACTTGTTGGAACTCAAAATATGGTAAAAATATTCAGATATTGCCAAAGATAATTTACAAATGAGCTGGTTTGGGTATTAAAGGGTTTGGGTTCAAAATGTTAAATTCCATAACTGCCAGTATTCACGCCTAGTTTCTTCATCCCGTTCGCGATCATACCTTCGCGTTCGCAAAGGTTTGCTTGCCTAAGTCATCGCGTTCACGTTTGGGCCTTCACGTTCGTGAAGGTCTGGTTTCTGATACTTCGCATTCGCGTTTGGTCCTTCGCGTTCGCGAAGTTTTAGGTTTTGAATCTATGCGTTCGCGATTGGTACTTCGCATTCGCGAAGGTTTAGCTTTCCTTGTCCTTTGCGTTCGCGTTGTACCTTTGCGTTCGCTAAGAGAAAATAACTGGCAGGCTTTTTTTTGTCCATTTTAGCTCCCTTTTGACTTGTTTCACTTGCTTTCTTCACCATTACTTCCAAATCACATACAACCTATAAAATAGAAGTAAATGACATTAAACACATGATTTTATAACTCGAACATAGCAAAAAATATAGGTTTAAAAATAAGATAAGTTGGTAAAATACCAACTTATCAAGCAGCACTTTCCACTCTCCGCCAGGCCGGCCCTGAAGTGGTTGCCATGAATATGGTAAAACTAACAGATCAAAGCAAGGGCGTACACCAACTCTTTTGCGCTTGAAGAAATGAAGGACCCTATGCCAAAGCAGAAGAGCAGCTACCTAAAAATAGTAAAGTCTCGTGAAGGAGCCAGAGCCACCCCACTTATATGCGAAAAGCAGCGATGACCTGCCTACTCGGAGAGAGCCCTGAAAAGCCTACGGCATCGGTATAGATCAACACGATGATGCTCGAACACGAAAGTATCCTTTGATGAGAAATCAAGACTCGAGGAGCCGTCCATATTATGTCCAAGAGCGAGATAGCGTCCTACCTCGAGGATCCCCATTGAAGAGAAGTCAGACTTTGGGAAGCCTTCCACGCCATCACTCAATGCAAGGTAGTATCCGATCTCATGATTCCTTTTCTAAAAAAGAAGAATAAACACGAGAAGCTCCAATCACGAAAGCTCCGCAACGGTTCGAAGCAACGCTTGAGTATAGGCAACTCCTTAGCAAAAAATCTATCCTATACAATTCGAAGGGCCCTGACAACCCGGGCCTATCCGATCAATCCAGGATTGCTCCGACGAACAATGATGGGCTCGAAAGAGAGCCATGTCGATCAGTAGAGGAGCAGAAAGGACGTTTGCACTCAAGTCAGATATCAGCAGTCAAGAAGCAAAAGATTGCATTCAAAGGGCCTCAAGTGGCATGGAAACATACAATTATAAAGAAGAAATCAAAGGGATATATTCATATTCATAAAAATCAATTTACAACTGCCCTTGAGGGGTTATTACATACAATTATAAAAGCTTACAGGAGTCTACTCCTAGAGCGAAGGGACAGAAGGATGTACATGTGATGAAACTCGGAAGTCCAGTCCGCCCTCGAAGATGCATCTCTGGTATTAGCATCCTCGAATGTCATCCCCTCGAGTATGCACCCTCAAGGTTGATTCCTTGGACCTCCTCGTCCTCTAGGTTCCCAGCTCAATCCCTCAAGGGAATCTCCCCAGAGAAGATGAAGAAGAGGAAAAGGAGAAGACACAGAGGAGGCAGAGAAAAGAGACATTGCCCGCCGAAGCCAAAGGTTTAAGATTCGGCGAGCCCTAACCTTGACTACCGGTAGATCCACTTTATCCCTCGAGAAAGAAAGAGCCCTAAGGATGAAGTGCCACACCAGTCCTGGGTAAGAGAGTGAGCAACGGTGCATAATCCGAACGACTATCTACATGAGGGGGAAACCGACTCCCTGTCCATCATCACCTCAGGCCAACAGCAGCAGCAATGGCCAGCATATCGACGACCATAGCAGGACATTGTGATTATGCTTGACAAAGGAAAGTCCCAGCAAAGGGCCATAACACGATCTAAGGGAGCCCCTCCAAACGGCCTTGGGGCCGTGAGCCCCAAGCATGATGTTCAAAGATGGAAGAAGATGACAAGAAAGGATAGGAAGGCACTCCAACGAAGGTATTGGGATAGGAAAAACAACGCCAAGTCACCCAATTTATAGGGGGTAGAGACCCGGTCATCAAGGCTTCGGAAGATTGACCTACAGGTGCAATTACCGCATCCTTAAAAAACTGAATCGATAGCAGCACTTTAACCTTGAGGAGAGGAAATGAGAGTGTATTAGGAATGAGTCTATGAGACATGCCATCTATCATAAAAGATCACGCCACGATTCAAATCGTCAGTATAGTGTCACCATGAGAAGTTCAAAGAGTCAGAGGTCATAGTCATTTCCCATCGCTTCGTTCTGAGAAACACAGAGACTATCTGTACACGGTGAAATCAGAAGCCTGGTTTCTTGCTATCAAGCCATCTCAGGAGAATTCCTTAAGACCCCAAGGATATGGGTCCACGACTTAGTCTACTCGCTCGGGGCTTGGCAAGGACCGATTCGAAGAAGACGGAGGTCGAGGCCAGACGGAGGTCGAGGCCAGGACAAAATGGGGCAGCTCCCAAGGCACACAGCTGAGTCTAAAAGGATCGGCCTATCCAGAGCCTACGCTGAGGTATCACATCAAGCCATCCCATCTCCGTCTATCGTAATTAATGCACATGTACTTATAGTCGAGTTCCACTCCTATATAAAGGGACCTCACCCTACCTTGTAAGGGACTGATGATGCTCTATTTCTCCACAACTGCAATAATATCGCTCTCCCTCTCTCTTCTTTCCAAACTTATTCGCTCTCACTGGTCCGAGGTTGCCTCAATATCCTTCACTTTTCTATGTGTTCTTCATCGTATAACTTAACATTAGCTATAGAGAGACTTATTTAATTATATCTTCAACTGTTATCCCATCCTCGACTATCCCTGATAGCTCGAGTTCGAACTCGAAGTCCCCATCGACCAGACCTATATTTGGGTAGTAGGTTGTTCGGTTCGATCATTATCTCGTTTTAACTCACATTCCATCATTAAATTCCATACTATTAGCATCAACTGCTCTAAAAGATAGCTCGGGAATAGATCACGTATTTTTAGAATCCCATTTCACAAATTTAATTGACGTTACAATTTTTATGATAAACATTAGTGAAAACCTATAAAGGGCGCTACTAGCCGAATGAGTGTCTTCGACATTCTGGCATGAGCATAACCAAGACATTTTCAAGATGAACATTTGCGAAGAATTTTGAGAATTAGGCAACTCAGACAGATTAGGCGTCCAGTTCAAAATGCATATCATGATTCATTAAAGTCGGAATACACCTCCAGATAAGTCTCCATATTCCTCCCCCCAAAAGGGACACCTTTTGTTTAGACACAATTCCTTTTTTACTTTCAATCACTCTTCAATTTTTCCCATAATTTTTCTTTGAGTCCCTTTCGGTCTGATGATGCATCAAAAGCGAAGCAATGAAATGGCTGCAAAATTGGCTATAGTTTCCACATAATACCGAGCATAATTTGGAGCATGTAGGGCATTGAAGAAGGCATGAATCCATCTGTGATCTCTTTTGATAAGACGAACAAAGTGTCGCAAAGAAACTGAAATGGTTGCCTAAGCAAGACTTGCTTTTCGAGAAAAGTTGTTAAGCACTACGAACACAAACTGGTACTAGGTACAAGATAATAAGTTTGGTTTTAAGGAAGATTGCCTTGCCTTAGGGACAAGGGTTAGCGGTACCATGGACATCAGGGTATGAAACAATCGGGGGCGACGATGGAAAGCCAAGGTCTCTAGAAAGCTATACAAAATATCTGAGCAACTCCGTACCATCTATTAGAATCAGTTCTTCGACAATGGAGTAGCTGTGAATTCAAACTCCTCAGAGCATAAAAGCCACAAAACGACCACCACTTTGAAAACTCACACATTTTTCTTTGTTTTAAGTGGGATCAAAGCAGTGCAAAATGGCGATTTTGAGTGAATGCATTTCACAAAAGTTAAGTTCCTCAAAATCTCCATTTTTCTTCTATTTTTAACATGCATCATACAATTCATACCTCTCTCTTTTGTGTAGCTTAACTCAGGTAGAACCTTTTCGACTAAGAGGATCCAACTCATATTGTCAGGTAGAAGTACTCTTCGCTCAGGTTGTTTTGTAGCTTAACTCAGGTATAACCATATCGCCCAGGGGGGTCTAGGTCTGCATACATATTACCCTCCCCAGACCCCACTTGTGGGATTATACTGGGTTGTTGTTGTTGTTGTTGCCCAGGGGGGTCTAGGTCATAGTTTTGCGTAGAATTACTCTTCACTCAGGTTGTTTTAAGTAGCATAACTCAGGTAGAATCATTTCGCCTAGGGTGATCCAGCTCATAGTTTTGGGTAGAAGTACTCTTCGCTCAGGATGTTTTACGTAACCTAACTCAGGTAGAACCACTTCGCCTAGGGGGATCCAGCTCATAGTTCTGGGTAGAAGTACTCTTCACTCAGGGTGTTTTACGTAGCTTAACTCAGGTATAACTATTTCGCCTAGGGGGATCCAACTCATACTTATGGGTAAAAGTAATCTTCGTTCAGGTTGTTTGGCGTAGCTTAAGTCAAGTAGAACCTTTTCGCTTAGAGGGATTAAGCACTTTATCAGTAATATAGGGGACCAACCCATGGTTACATTCCTTTTAGTAATACAAGGTATCAACCCCTTATTACATTCCTTTTAGTGATATAAGGTACCAACCCCTCGTTACATTCGTCCTCAGTAATACAGGGTGCCAATCCCTGGTTACATTCCTTCGTAGTGATATAGGGTACCAACCCCTGAATACCTTTCTTCCTAGTGATAGAGGATGTCAACCCTGGTTTCTTTACCTTCTAGTAATATAGGGTACCAACCCTAGGTAACATTCTTCCCTAATGATACAGGGCGCCAACCCCTGGTTACATTCCTCCCTAGTGATATAGGGTGCCAACCCCTGCTGATATTCCTCCCTAGTGATATAGGGCGCCAACCCGTGGTTACATTTCCTTTCAGTAATATAGTAATATAGGGTACCAACCCTGGCTATATCCCCTCCTAGTGATACAGGGAGCCAACCCCTGATTACATTCCTTTTAGTAATACAGGGTATCAACCCCTTGTCACATCCCTTCCTACTAATACAGGGTGCCAACGCCTGGTTATATTTTCCTTTCTATAATACATGGTACCAACCCTTGGTTACATTCCTTCTCAGTGATACAGGGCGACGCTCCCTGGTTTCTTTCTCTTCCGATAATATAGGGTACCAAACCCTAGTTACATTCTTCTTAGTGATACATGGTGCCAACCCCTTGTTATGTTCCCTTTCAGTAATACAAGGTACCATCCTCTAGTTCCATTTCCTTTGGTAACACATTGTATTACCCCTCGTGGTTTCATATCTTTGCATAGCTACTTTATACAACTACCTTTGTCTTCATTTCAACAAATTAGATAGTTTATAGCTTTCTCTAATAACTCACAAAATTTTCCTAGTGGGAAACATGGGCAAAAAACTTTTGTTCATTTTGTTTGCCTTTGGTGGCTTTGTAGGACCCTGCCATAGATCACATATTGTGGGGATTAAAGCTTGCAATTTCAATTCTCATCAGAAAAAAGAAGATTGTTGATCATAAGATAGTTGGAGTTAGTTTTGATGATGTGTCAGCAACTTGGCGTCTCAAGATTCATCTTCTCAATTACGGATTAGGAAAGCAAACATTTGAGATTGAGTCATAATCGTTTCTTAAAAGTGCATCAAGATCCAATCTAAGGTCAACACAAGCGAGCAAGTCAAGAATCAAGATTTGACTCCAGAAGACACCTAGATAGGAATTTGTAACTCTTAGCTTGCAGCCATATGCAGCTCTCTTCTCTTTTTCTTTTGATGTAAGTAGTAAGGAAACGTAACATCAACAACAACAACAACAACAACATCAGTCTTAAATCTGGTATGTGGTAGTCCCAACTACCAAATTTTCCCAAAACTACACTGACCTGATTCCTTTTTAGCCAAGGATAAGTAGGCAACCTCGGAAGAAAGGTCCGGTCACCTTTTTTCAAAAATGTTTTCATTAGAGTCATATGTAAGCAAAAATTAGTCATGACATTCACTATCTTTGCATGAAAACTCTTCATGTTCTCGAGCAAAGAGGAGTAGTTGTAAAGGCCTAATTTCAGCTCTTTTCTTTTTCTTTTTTTTCTTTTCTATGTGTATGTACACTTTTTAGGAATTGACTATAGTTCAATTAAAAGGGACTAAAGGATTGGGCTAAGTGATGTTTTTAGCCGAATTGGACCAGAAATTACCCCAAATCAGCGGCCCAAACAAGTCAAACCCGATCCATTTGTGGGTCTGCTGAGCATTGTAACAAAACAACGTTGTTTTGTTTAGTAGGGTGAGATTAAATCCCGTCCACTCAATCCCACTTGATCCAACAACGCTCGTTCCTCGTTATCTCAAGTATTTAAAGCCTTAATTCCCCAAAAATTTTCCTCATTTCCCCCATATTATTTCCCCTTCTCTTCTCTTTCTCCTCAATCTCTCCCCACTCCCACATACCAGCCATTCGCTGCCTAAAATCGCCCACCGATGGCGGACGTCGTCCAAACCACTCAAAATTTTTACCCTTTCTTCCTCTCAACCTCCTCTCCATGAATTCAAACCCCAAATTCTTTAAATCCCTCTCAATCTCCTTAAATCTAAGCCTAACCAAACCCTAACCGCCGCTCACTACCCCAAACTAAAAAAATTTTACACCACCGATCTCCTCTCACTCTCCTCTTCTCCATTCCATGCCCCAAAATCTTTAAAACCACTCCAAAATCCGGCCAAAATTTGGCCAAATTTCGGCCAGCCACCTGCTGTCGCTACTGAGCCTCTTTTCTAGCATGAGCACGACCTCGTGGCCTCTCTTTCTCTTTGACATAGTGCTGGATGTAAGGCCACGTGAAATCCAGACTCAAAAACCCGGATCCCGTGGTGCCATGTTAGGATCATGTGTTAGAAATTAGTAAATACACTTCGCGGCTTGCAAGCTCGCCACGGCGCGGACCTTTTTAGATTGAATGATGTATTGAAAAGTCATGAATAAGTTTCCAGAAAAAAATGCAAGAAATGCGGTTGCATAATTGAAATGCAGACCGCATACCTGCCACAGAGTGAGGCAGAATGTTGGATGAAATTGAAGTCAGAAATGTGGTCGAAATGTGGTCGCATAATTGAAATACGGACCGCATAGCTGCCGCAGAGTGAGGCAGAATGTTGGTTAAAATGGAAGTCAAAAATGCGGTCGAAATGCGATCGCATAATCAAAATGCGGACCACATAAGTCGTCGCATATTTTCCTTTGAAATTGCGAAGGTTAGTTCTGCGGTGCACTTTGCGACTGCAGAACCCGAATGCAGACCGCATTATTTCCGCAGACCGAGTCAGAATGTTTAGTTTTTGGGGGAGCATTCTGCGGTCCATTATGCGGAACGCATGTTAATTCTGTGGTCGCAGACGCGACCGCATAGTTGACTCAGGGCTCCAATTTTCTAATTTTTAACCTGACTTCCCTATCGATATAATCGGTGTATTAGCTCATTTTGAGCATTCATCTGAGCAATTCTAGAGAGAGTAAGAGGTTACTTAGAGAGGGAAAGTCTCTCATCAAATTTTTCTATAAGATTGGGCTAAATCATTGAAGAAAATCAAGGAAAGGCTCCTGAATCTTCACCCCAAGAGGTAAGGCTCCATCACCACAGCTCAT
>MU681961.1:56046-66534 GCA_026770625.1 Nicotiana glauca | reverse complement strand
GGTGGTGGAGATTACATGGTGAAATTTTGGGGCGGATTGAAGGTCGGCCGCCGCCGGTGGACGATTTCTGGCGGCAGTGATGGGGCGGTGCCGGCGGCTTGGGGGGAGAGAGAGGAGGGGGTGATGAAAGGGAAAGAAGAGAGAGGAAATAATGGGGAAATGGGACAAATTTTTGGGTATTTTAGGCTTTAAATACCTAGGATGAAGATCAAACTAGGACCGTTGGATTAAATCAAGATGGGTGGATAATATTGAATCTTGTCACTTAACCAAAACAACGTAGTTTCAAGACAAAACTACGTCGTTTTATGCTCTTCTTGGCAGCCCCTTTTGGACCGGATTTGGTGTTCTTTGGGCTCAAATTTTGGGCCAATTTTGGCACAATTTTAATTAAGTTGCACACTCGCCCAACTCCTACCCCATTTATCAAACCACTACTCAATTCTTAAAACCTATACATACACAAATAAGAACAAACAACCCCCCCCCACACACTTATATATATATATATAAGGAAAAGATGGGGCAAAAATTAGGCAATTACAATAATCGCCGCGAAAGGCTTTGCCGACCCCGATTTCAGCGGCTAATCATCAATGGCCGGTAAATGATATAGCGGCTATTGTTATTGCCGCTAATTCCCCTTTTTATTGCCGCTAAAGCCCCTTTTTGTTGTAATCGACTGGTCGAGTCGTTACATTTTCCCCCACTTAAATATACGTTCGTCCTCGAACGTGCCCAGAGTTGTTCTGAAACCCATCAAATCATTGTGTAACCTTACCATGCACATACCCGGGGGTGATCCCACATCACCCTATCTCATACGGGTCCGATAACACAATGTAACTGAAATTTCACAATCCAACCTAGCCCATAAAACTTAGAACCACATTTCTACTTCTGAAATCATCCACAAGATCAGAATCTCACATCTATACTCTGAATAAGCCTGAACAAGCTGTAACAAGCCACACCTGTAACCTCAGATGCAATTACATGATATACCATATAGATCAAACTCTCGTAGCGATAGCTTCTAATCACAACAGTTGCTCAAAACAACCGAATACTGATAATACCTCTTATCAAATAAAGCCTCATTCCAACACTTCCTTCTACTGTCAATGATAAATGAAACACCCAGTAAGTCATAACCATTCCTCAGATCAACCATTCATGAAGCCATTTCTCTTTTGGCAAGGACCATAGCAAATTTCTGAGCTGAACCTCGATATTATCCTCCCAACACGCTGAAATCGAATCAGTTTGTATTCATTATAGATCCCAACGATCTCATCTAATCCAACACAACTACTCTAGTGACATGATACCTTAATACAAACTTAAAGCCACAACTCGTGAAATCCGCGCACCAATAAGCAACAATCCGAACATACTCAACTCATGAAAATGACTCAAATGAGAGAGTTATACTGCAAGCTCACCAGTACCACCACAACACAATGCTGAGAACCCATCATATGTCGTAGAACCAGAACACACGAATCTATCACATAACTTCGCTCCAATGCATGACCTCATCCAAACACTGGTCCAACATGAAACCCCTCGAGTCACTATGCTCAAATCGACAACCCATGCAATTTGATGTCCAGAACCAAAGCAATTAGCATAACCGCTGCGAAGCAATTGACATAACATTACACAAACCCGAAAGGACATAACCGATACGCCATCCGCCAAGTAATACCCAATACTCCTTCCGCTCGAATTCCACTGAGAGCCCCCAATAAAATCGCACCACATATGCCTATAACCAACTAATCCCAATGCCTCGCAACATGGAAAGGTAACTCATAGAGCTCCCTAGATCACTAATAAGCTCAATAACAATTGAATCAACACATATCTCAACAATACAACTCGGAATCAACCAAGCCGACTTGATGTAAAACATATATCTCTATTGGCCTACCAATGAACCCCTTATCAAGGAGTCCCTGAAGCTGCTCATTTCACTCCTTTAACTCCGCTTGGTGCCATACGATACGGTGCCCGACACCAAATCAATACCGAAATCAACATCCCTATCCGGCAACATGCCCGGCAGCAAGAAACACATTCGGAAAATCCCTCACCACCGGAACTGGATCAATGGTACTCTGCACTGATATCCATCTCGAAAGCCAAATAAGAAAGACAACCCTTCCCAACCATCCGCTGGGTCTTCAAAAATGAAATCACCCTACTGGGAACATACTCCGTCGAATCTCACCACTCAATCTGTGGCATTCCCGGCGTAGCCAATGTCGCCGTCCTAGTGCAACAACCCAGAATAATACGACATGGAGACAACCAATCCATACCCCATATCACACCAAAGTCTAGCATACTAAGCAACAAGGATCCATTCAGGTCTCCAAACCTCCAATAGTTACCACACAAGACCAATCCATACCCCATATCACACCAAAATCTAGCATACTAAGTAACAAGGATCCACTCGGGTCTCCTAACCTCCAATAGTTACCACACAAGACCGATATACGTAGTCCCGAACCACGACCTAACCTGTTTATGAGGACTCCTAATCTCCAAATCCATACAGCACGTGAATCATCATATCCGATCCCAACTCCACTATCCGAATATACAACACACCTCTAATACCCAATCATTCCACGAGAGGTACTCTTATAATTCTTCTGTGCCACCAAGAAAACTTGAATATCAGCAGTCGATCCAACAAGAGAGTGCCGCAATACTAATAAAGTATCCTCAACTAAAACACATTGCCCTTTCTAAAATGTATATCCTCTCAAGCCACACCAATCAGTGATCTCATTTATCTAGTCATCTGAAACTGTCCATGCTACCTAAGAATTTATGACCTTCTTTTCAAAACTGAACTGTGATCTTACACATGCAAATCTCAATCATACACAACATACAACATATACGATATCATCCTAGGATAAACATAAGAACTTTATATAAATTCCGAGCCACAAGCAACTATGTACTCAACTAGCCAAGAACTTTCCAGTGATCCCATCTAGAAGAAAATCACTATACATCCCATGCTCCTCACGCTCGTAGAAAATATACATCTCTAGCTGCGGTAGAAACCATCAAGAACTCTCCAAAATTCATTTGCACAAAACTAAACCGTCAAGACTAAATCCTTCTAACTCAACCAAGCTACGCATGCTACTAAAACCCAAGAGCATTGCCGCAAAACACCTGTAGAAACTCATTACCTCGTAAGCACCCAAAGAACTAATCATAACCCTTACCATGCCGATCCGACCCACTACCAAGCTGTCCTATTTATCCAAGTTCCTTCTAAATTACCTTCAAATTGATACTTCTCATTGCCATAATACCGTAATTCCTTAACCGAGACGCACCACATGAGACCGAAGCATAAAACCACATCGTCTAAGGCTCATAAGTCGCTGAATACTCTCTTAAATATTCCCAAAAGCATCACATTCGAAATAGCTACCCTGAATAGACTTCCTGTGAATCCAAAGCCATTACCTTCACCTTCTTGATACTGATATATAGAATCCCAAAATTGATATGGAAATGCCACAAGTCTTGACACCCTTCAATGCAAACCTCAGTTTCTAGCCAAATATACAACCTAAAAATCCTCAATTATTACATGAAAAATCTTGAACCTATTAGAATCATTCTCGAGAGTCACCCACTCTACTCAAACCGCAATTAGACCGATCAAATGGGTCGGACGACCCGTGCTCTATTAGCACTCTGACACTGTAGAATGTAACCTTACCTTAATACAATCAAGCAACTTCCTACTCTATGCACCGTAAATCCTTTACCAATAATAACTCAAGTCATTACATGATTCTCATACACCCATAAAGCATAACATAACCTTTATTGAAATTTCCTTTACTTGAGCAATCCTCGATCTCAACCTCCGTAAGCTATAACCGATTCACCAGTACGCTTCCAACTGGAACCAACATAGCACATAACCGTGCAATCAACTAGTCAATAGCAGACTCCCCCACTTGGCTCAAATCCATAGATCAAAACACACAATAACTCATAATTCATATACCCCATTACTTCTATAATACCATAGTGAGATTAAACTCAATCCTTCATAAGCTCGTGCAACACATACCATCTAATACTTCAAATATTTTGCAAATCTCGCATTCACCCTCGTAACAGTCAAGCCCACTCTCTTAAGCACCCCAAATTAAAATTGTAACACATATATTTCACTGGTAAAAGAGATATTCCAACAAACAACAGAAGGACCACACAAACTTCAGGACACTCCATAGGAGAGAACCCATCTGCTTTGCCTCAAACTAACACCTCTTTATACCCTTCCACTATCATAAACATTATGCAGTCACTTAATCTTCCTGAGTCTGAACTCATATCATAACGTGAAATCTACTTCACTTCCCAACTAGGCAACATGAAAAGATCCTTCAACATGCCCACAACTCGAGCCATACATCAAATCACGATGGAAATCAAGCACTAGATAGTTCTTACTACCCCCAAGCAAACCCTTCCCGTCTCATTCAAATCATATGAACACATCTCACAGTCACATCATACTCATCACATAGATATCCAGTCATCACTCCCACTAATCGGGACACTATCGAACATACAAATCCAAAAGCACGTGCTCACACAATCAATGCCTTAGTGCTCAAGCTATAGGCAAAACCCAACATCAAGACCTCAAGACTAGACCAACATCAACATACTGAGATCACATCTCACCCCTATATCAGTGAATAACAAGCTATCAATGTATATATGATACTGAGTGCTCATGTGCGCATACGAACGCATGGGAGGAATTCAAAGAGTTACATTTCAAGCTGAATCAAGGACGCACGATAAGAATTCAAGAATGCGGGATTTCCTAAAGGTTCTGCAGCCTCTCAAGGATAAGTGCATGTGTCTCCGTACCAATCCACGAGACTCTACTAAACCTACTCATGACTCGTGAGACCTATGTAACCTAGGCTTTGATACCAACTTGTCATGACCCTAAAACCGACCCGGTCGTGATAGCGCCTATCGTGAAACTAGGCCACCCAACACAACTCCCGAATAAACTATTTAATTAGTAACAATCTTTTTTAAGCCTTTAATTAATCAGATATCTCATAATGTAAGTCTAAATGAACAATGTGAAATAAATACACAACTCCGAAATGGGGTGTCACAAGTCATAAGCATATACTAAGATCTGAATACAACAAGAGTCTAAGAATGTACTAAATACAGTCTAAGGAAGACAAGAGGGAGAAAAGCAATGCTGCGAACATCGGGCAGCTACCTTGCTAACTCCAATGACTCTACCACTGAGCAACCAACACCCACTACCAGGTTCAGAACTACCTGAATCTGCACACAAGGTGCAGGGAGTAATGTGAGTACGCCAACTCAATAAGTAATAAAAGTAAATGAAAGCTGAGCAGTAAGAAAATACGTAATCCACATCCTAACACTACAACAAATGTAGATCATTTTCAAAGTAGTACCAAAAATCATTTACCTCGTAAATCAAGCTCAGTTTTAGTAAATCCTTTTTAAACAACTTTAAATGTTTTCAAACGAGTGATAAAATAGTGAGTATAAATGATAGAAACGTAAACAGCCCCTCGGACAAAACATGTACCATAAATCACCTATCGGGCATAATCTCAATAGAATCAGCCTCTCGAGCTACCTCACAATCACTCGTAATCAGCCCCTCGGGCATAACATGAATCAAGAACTGCCCCTCAGGCAAAACATGGATTAAGAACATCTCCTCGGGCAATAATATGAAATAACAATAGCCCCTCGGCTACATCACACTGGGTACCCGCGCTCATTGGGCGTGTACAGACTCCGAGAGGGGGAACCTTAAAGCCCAAGCACAATATCAAGTCACCTCATGGCATAATCAATATATCACTCACTCAGGGTACCCGCGCTCACTGAGGGTGTACAGACTCCAAGAGGGCCCCCTTACGGCCCAAGCACTATAACAAGCCATCTCATGGCATAATCAAACTAGCCCTCAGCCTCATAACAAGCCACCTCGTGGCGTAACAAATCAGGCCCCAACCTCATAATCATGAATCAGTACAACACTACTACGGCGTGCAGCCCAATCCCATAATATCCTCACAACACAGACCCTCGGCCTCACTCGGTCAGAAATCTCTCAAGTCATTCGGGCAACAATAAAACATGATGCTCAACCCAAAATGTCAGTTAAAATATCAAACGGAGTAAATACGATTGAGTTATAAAAACAATAGAATACAACATGACTGAGTACAAATATAAAGGCAAAACAGTAAGGAATAGTAGTAAAAATCCCCTAACGGTCCAAAACAGTTGGCACGAGGCCTAAATATGGCATTCAGCCCAAAATATGGTAATACTTTCCAAAACACAATGATATTAAACAGTTTTAAATCAAATACATGACTAAACAGTCATACAGGACGGACCAAGTCATAATCCCCAATGGTGCACGACCCCATGCTCATCACCTAGCATGTGGGTCACCTCAAAGTAGCATAAAGATGTGAAATCCGGGGTTTTATACCCTCAGGACAACATTTACAATCATTACTTACCTCAAATCTGTCCAAACTCTACCCCGCGATGCCATTGCCTCTCGAATCGGCCTCCGAATACTCCAAATCTGGCCAAAATAAATATATTATCATCAATATACGCTAAAGGAACAAAGTCCAAGCGAAAATAATCAAATTAACTAAAAATCCCAAAATTGGCTCAAACCCGGCCCCCGAGCCCACGTCTCGAAATCTGATAAAAATCGCAAAACTGGAAAACCCATTTGCTCACGAGTCTACCCATATCAAATTCACCAAAAATCCGACATCAAATGTCCATCCAAATCCCCAAAACCAACTCTCCAAACCTTCCTCCATTTTTCCCAATTTTCACCTAAATTCCCAAATTAAATGATAATAATCAAGATATAATCATGATATTTAACCAAATTTGAGTGAAGATCACTTACCCCAATCAATCCTCTAAAAATCCTTTTAAAAATTGCCTCAATCCGAGCTCCATAGCTCCGAAAATGCAAAAATGGCCGAAATCCTTGAAATAGAGTACTTTATAATTTTCCCAGGCATTTACCCTATGCTATTGCGGACAAACTAATGTGATAGCGAAGCACAAAATTTTCTATCCCTCTTTTACCTTATGCGATCGCGGTCATTCCCCCGCGATTGCGTAGAACAAATTTTTCCAACAGCCTTCTCCAACTCTTCTAGATATCCTTTAGTATAATGGTCATAACTTTTTATACAAAAATCCAAATTAAAATTGGTTTAACTTTCTGAAAACTAGACATCAAGAGCTACAATTTTTATTTTGGATCATCTTTAAATTCCTTATATATTGTGATATATACGCTTCCAAAATCGGGTCAGTGCAGCAGAGATTTTACTCTATGCGATCGCGGGAAGACTTATGCGATCACATAGCACAACTCCATTTTTCCAAATTTTCTCTATGCTAACGTGGTCAGATCTATGCTAATGCACTGTACACCCCTGAAGCCAAAAATCAGCAACCAGAAATGGCCTAGAAATGGTCCAAAACCACCCCAAAACTCACTCGAGGCTCTCGGGACCTCAACCAAACATGCCAACACATCCCATAACATCATTCAAACTTGTTCCAACCTTTGGAACGCTCAAAACAACATCAAAACATTAAATCACCCTCAGGTTCAAGCCTAAGAATTCCAAAACTTCTGAAATCTAAATTCGATCAAAAAGCCTATCAAATCTCGTCTGAATGACCTGATATTTTGCACACACGTCACAAATGACACAACAAACTACTCCAATTTCCAAAATTCTATTTCGACCCCGATATCAAAATTTCCATTGCCGACCAAAAAATGCCAAAATTCCAATTTCGCCAATTAAAGCCTAAATCTACCACGAACCTCCAAAATACATTCCGGACGCGTTTTCAAGTCCAAAATCACCTAACAGGGCTAACCAAATCATAAAAATCCAAATCCGAGATCGAATACTAAAAAGTCAAAACTTGATCAAACCTTTCAAATTAAAGCTTCAAACTCAGAATTTTTCTTCTAAATCTATTCCGATTATCATGAAAATCAAAACTAATGATTTACATAAGTCATAATACAGCACACGAGTCTAGTCATGCCCGAGAACTAGCGAGCAAAATGCAAAAGCTCAAAACGACCAATCGGGTCATTACAAGTGTGATTTGTTGTCTCTTCAATGTCTGATAACTGTGATTTCTAACACGTTTTATGACTATACTTGCCTATGTTTTATGTATGAATTGCCATAAAATAGACCCAGAATGCTTACAAGTGCGCTTTATTGCAGGTTTGAGCGACAAGATGGCAAAAGTCAAAAATCGGCTCGAAAGGAGTGAAAACTGCTCAAGTGTCAAAGATTAGTGAAGAGAGGACATGCAGAACTTGGTGCGGACCGCACCATCATGCTATGCGGCCGCACCATCATGCTATGCGGCCGCACCAATGAAGTTCAAAAAGTGGTCAAGCCAACATAAAGCAGCACGGCCGCGCTGAAAGCCCATGCGGTCCGCGCCCAGCTCATGCGGCCGTATTACACATTCTCGCAGGCTGCACCACAAAGGTTCAGAGACCACTTCAAATTGATCACGCGGTTGCACTACATGCTCACGCGGTCCGCGCCAGTCGCCATGCGGCCGCACTACATCATTGTGCGGTCCGCATCTCTAAGGTTCAGAAAGCAAGATTTAGAAGTTGAGCAACCCAATGCGGCCGCGTGTCAAGTTTGCGCGGTCCGCGCTAGCCCCGCAGGGGTATTTTTGTCCAATTTTTCTAGCCTAGTATAAATAGAATATTTTACCAATTTTAGGTTAAGTTTTGTATCAGATATAGCTGCTGGACTCGTGAGACTCAAGTTTAAGCCTATTTTGGGCAATTTCATCTTTTTTTATCGTGGATTCTTGTAGATTATCATTGTAGTCAATAAATATGTTGATTTCATCTACTATTTCTTCAATTTCTGCTCCTCTCATGTCTAGCTAAAGCTATTATCTAGGGTTGTGGCTCAACCCTAATGTGGGTAATTAATGGGTGTGATTGTTTAATGCTTGAATGGTGTTGGGTGTTTGCTATTTGGGTTAATTTTATGGTTTAATTAGGATTTGGTGGTTGCAAAAACACTAAGTCTAGTTAGTGGGTCTTGACTCTTCTTGAGAAAGAGTGTCTATGACTCCCAAAATTGACCCAACAAGGAATTGGGATGGACCCATGAGAATGGTAATCCCAATTAACGGGTTAAACCTCGAGAGAGTAATTACCCAACTTGAACCCTAAGTTGCTTGGGCATATTGGCCTACCCAATTGGTCTCGAGAGAGTCAATTGGGCAAAATCACTCTCTCTACCGAGAGGTGTGAGAGTGAGTGCAATCGTGCAACGGTAATAGCATAAGCCCCATAATCATCATTCTTGTATTAGGAATCTCTACCCGTTAGTTGACCACCTAGGTAAATGCCACGGCCCTAGTGTTTTTCTCTATCTTGCATACAATCTAGAATCAATATCTTAGCATAATTTAGTTCTAATTAATAGTTGTTAAATTGTAGTTGATAAATATAAAAACCCAAAAATGGTAGAAGTACAATTAGAAGCCAAAACGCATCTCTAGACTTAACAAATACTCAACTCCCTTATCTAGCTCCTTGTGGAAATTGAACCCGATACCATTATTGGGTAAAAGTATTAGTGGCCACTCTTCCTAAGGTTGAGTCCGCTGCGATCACTTTTTGGCGCCGTTGCCGGGGAGCTTACAGTGTTGACTATTTGCGTAGCTAGTTTTGTGTTTTGCTTCTCTTTCCTTCTTTTTACTAACATTATTTGTGTCGATCTATCAGGTACACATGGCTCTAAACGAAAATGTCTCTCTTGACAACGTGGTCGCGGGGGAGGAGGTTGATGATGTTGAACAAGAGGAGCTCCACGTAGCACAAGTACCACGGAGAGGTAGAAATGCTAATGCAAATCCTAATGATAAAATCCCAGACCCTCCTCCGCCTCCACCAAGAGTAGCTCCAAGGGTCCTTCCGAACCAGGGTTATACAAGTTCCATAGTTCCTCCCCGAATCCGGGCGGGGAATTTTCAAATCACCAATGTTATGTTGACACTTCTCGAGCACAGAGGATATTTTACGGGCGCCTCCGACCAAAATGCATACAAGCACTTGAAGGGGTTCGTAGATACTTGCTGGGGAAGTAAACAAACCAATGTGTCCGAGGATGCTTTAGATTGAGGCTTTTCCCGTTCTCTCTTCGGGGGAAAGCATTGGATTGGTTAGAAAGGCTTCCAAATCATTCAATTACAACGTGAGATGAATTGGCGGACAAGTTCATTGCCAAGTTTTTTTCTCCAAGTCACATGGCGGTGCTCCGTGATGAGATTTTGGCTTTCAAACAAGAGCCAACG
>MU681961.1:2905-33903 GCA_026770625.1 Nicotiana glauca | reverse complement strand
GGTTTTCAACGGGTATTGCTTGGAGGTAAGTCTCTTGACTAGAAAACATCATTTTTGCAAGAATCAACACTCAAATTCATGAAATTGGGTAGAAATTGTGAAAAACTAGGGCTTTGTTCTTGAAAACGAAATTTTAGGATTTGAAAGGCCATTTGAGCTCCGTTTTCGATAAGCTTTATATGTACCGACTCGTGGCGAGACGAGGAATCTGTTGGTATGATTTTCAGAATTTTTCGAGAAGTGGGCCCAGGGCTCGGGTTTTATCAACTTCGTCAATTTTAGTACTTTTCAAGTTATTTTGATTGGGTTATGTTTCTTTGACCCATATTTATGTATTCGCTATGGTTTTGACTATATTTGACGCACGAGGAGGTCAATACGAAAGGAAAAGGCATTGCGGACGAGTCTACGGCCGGTTAGAGGTGAGTAGTGGGTATATATGATGGCCTGAGGGTTTGGAACCCCGGCTTATCACATTGTGACGCTATTTAGGGCGTGACTCGCATCCCATGGCAGGTGCATGATTGGTTATGACTGGGGATTTTGACTTGGTCCATCCCGAACAAGAATAATTCTATATTGACGATTGATACGCACCCTGTGTTGAATATATCTAGGCTTAATGCCATGTTTGGGGCCTTGTGCCGACCTGTAGTATCCTTAGAGGATGAATATCATTGTGATAGCATGTTTTGTATAATCATTGATCTCAGTCCTATGTTTAATCACTGTTATGAAATGCTAAGTCACTTTTCCTGAAGTTAAATATCTAAAGCATATTCTTCTTAATAAATTGGAAATTGGGAAATTAATTGAATCTGTTACGTGACTCATATGCATATTGTGGACTGAGTATGGATCGGGCTGCACGCCGCAGCGAATGTTATGATTATATTGCGCTCGGGCTGAAGGAGCCCCTTCGGAGTCTGTACACACCCCCAGTGAGCGCCGTCGACGTTAAATGGATCGGGCTGTACGCCACAGCATGTTCATGTACATTGCATCCTTGCATTATACTTGACTGTTATACTTGATGTTGCTTTGCTGTTGGTTCGTAGTTAAGGTGTCGGACTGTTAGTTTTAGCTTTACTTTGTGGCATTTCGTGGATTTCTTATCTTCAGACATTTTATATGCTTATTACTCACTGAGTTGGTAGTACTCACCCCTACTCCCTGCACCTTGTGTGCAGATTCAGGTACACCGAAGGCTTAGCTGAGCAGTCGTTGTCTTCAGAGTTCATCAGAGTTGTTGAGGTAGCCGCTTGACGTTCGCAGGACCTGACTACTCTTCCTATTTCAGTTTTATCTATATATATACATTTCCAAACTTAAGTATTTCATTCAGATATTGTTATCTAGTTCTGTTTAGAGGCTCTAGACTCGTGACCCCAGATCTTTTGGGAGTATTTTATCAGATTTCGTATTTCTCAGTATTATACTTCTATAAATAGCGGATTATTACTCTAAATCTATTATATTCTCCTTAAATTATCGGTCTTGAGATTTATTATTGAATTGGGAGCGATTGTTGGTCAGGCTTGCCTAGCTTTAGGGTTGGGCGCCATCACCACCGGGTTTGGGTCGTAACACTTTCTAAGAGTAGTTATACAAAATAAATATATCACTGCTTCGAAACAAAAGGAACAACTGGAAATAAGTACGAATGAGGGTGACTCCGAGGCCTGCGAACGCTGTAGTAGGTTTATCTTGAGTCTCCATTGCAACGACCCACACATCTACTACCGATCAAATACCTGGATCTGTACATAAAAATATACAAAAGTGTAGTATAAGCACACCACAGCGGTGCCCAATAAGTATCAAGACTAACCTCGATGGGGTAGTGGCGATGAATAGTCCAGATACCTACTGGTCAAATAAATTGATCAGGATTTGATAATAAATTATCAACCTAGAAATGACATAGTGATATCAACAATAGGAAAAGAACAAACTACAATCAGTAGAAACAATAAAGAGAAACACGGGTGGAAACGAAGATAACCAAATAATTTAACACCAACATAGCTGGGTCACAGAAAAGTAAAAATGTACTCAAACAAGGAAGGCAATGTCAGCTCAATAAATCATATCGTTTCTGATGCACAATTTTCGACCATCTCAAACTCGATGTCCCGTATCATAACATCAATTACCAAACTCTTAGCACACCCGACACCTTGTGCCCACATATTTCTATCTCTCTTTACACCACAACGTTCTCATGTTACTTAGTACATAAGGTCTATAATCAATGCAATTAAGATGTTCAAGGAGTCTCATTTACATAACATAAAGTAGAGTACATCTTCTAAGCTAATTAGGAACTCACCAAGAAAAGATGAAATTTATTTATTTTTAAAATCATTTGAATAAAGAAAGTACCATTTTCAATTAAAACACAACATCTAAAGAATTATTACCTTTATCATGAGAGTTAATAATTTAAAACTTAGTATAAATTCATTTTTAAGTAAAATACAACCTCAGACGGTTTAAGGGGATATAATTGAGAAAATTAATTGAATTAAAGATGTAACAATTATTGAAGTTTGAAGTATTGGAATGTGTGTGTGTGTATATATATATATTGAAAACACTATAGGTTCTAACGCAAAGGATCACAACAATAAAGGAACTGAAACGGTTAAAACACTTGAGTTGATAACAACAAATAAACACAGCAGCAGAAAGTGCACGGCATCACCCTTCGTGCTTTTACTCTCGTTCTCACCATAAGAATCAATATTAACTTTTATTCTTTCTTGTTGCGGCATGCAACCCGATCCCAATCATATAATACTGTTGCAGAGTGCAACCCGATCCAAATTATATAATATTATTGTGGCGTGCAACCCGATCCAATATGATATTGTTGCGGCGTGCAACTCGATCCCATATAAAATTATTGCGTCGTGCAACCTGATCCCAATATAATATTATTGCGGCGTGCAACCCGATCCCAATATACAAATCAACACCAATCACAAAAGAATCCCAAGCAATAACATCCTAGTAAGGGAACAATAGTATAACAATAATTTCTCGGCAAGGGAAATAATATTATAAGCAATAACATCCCGGAAAGGGAATCAACAAGTACATAATAAGGATCACGAAAAAAATCAAGAAGCACGATAATCTCAACAAAACAACAAGACATAATAAGCACGTGATAACTACACCGGTAACCACAACAATTAGACATGTAACCTATTTGCACGAAGTCATAGAGGAACTCACAATCAAGAAATATCAAAATAATAAGGAAGACAATCACTTTAATTAAGGCAATTAAGGGTCAATGTAACACGTAAGAATTAGAGGAAAGATGATTACATCAATATGGAGCATATAGAGGCAATTTAAGCAATTATTAAACCCAATCATAACGGGATACTTTTCGCATAATGAACATAAAGACCTAAGAACCCTAGAGAAAATTTCCCATAAATAAGTCCGAGAACACACTCGTTACCTCGCATGCACATACTACAATTAGCATAGAAGACTCAAATCCTAAGGGAAGTCCACCACACAAGATTAGGCAAGATACTTACCTCAAGCCGGCCAATTCAATACTCAATATAGCTTTTTCCTTTATTAATTCATCAATGCTCGGCTCAATCTAGCTAAAAATGACATGAATACATCTAACAACACAACATAAAATAATTCCAATTAACAAAACTATGATTCTTATACAATTTACAAAAAGTAAACAAAAGTCAATTCCCCAGGCCCGCACTGTAACGACCCGACCGGTCGTTTTGAATAAGTAAAACCTCGTCTCCCCATATACTGCTAAATTCATACTTCACGGTTCTTATGTAGCTTGCCGGGGGAATTGGTTCGGGTTCGAAAAGGTTTTTGAAAGGAAATGAGACACTTAGTCTCTAAGAAGAGAACTTAAGTTGAATTAAATTGACTGAAAGGTGAAATATGAGTAAACGAATCCAAAATGGAATTTTAATATTGTCAATAGCTTTTTATGGTGATTTTTGAACTTAGACGTGTGTCCGAATTTGGACTTGGAAGTCCATAGGACAATTCAGCGCATTTTGGTAAGAAAGTTGACGTGTTCTAATTATATTATTTTATATGTGAAAGAGGTATATTACCATGATGGATACAAATTGGATTTAATAATAAGTGTATGATTCATATTATAACTGATATGGGGTTTAATGAATGTCCTAAGTCTAAGTCAAGTTGGAAAATTTTATAATAGACTAAAGTTGCAAATGATTACGCGCAAGACCTCACTTTGGACGAGTATATATACATTGTATATAATGAGTTGGGTGATGCACAACCTATAAAATTAAATCTCTTTGAGTCTAGTTTTTAACGCTTCAAACCGTTCGTCATTCGGACGCTCCTACAAGAAGTTATGGCCAAATTACCAAAGCAGCGCATAAATTTACACTACCGCAGCGCCCCACAAGGCGCACGGCGTGCCGCACCTGTAGGAATTCCAGAATGGTCTGAAATTTCATTTCCAGACACATTTTTCACAGCTGCCCCATGCCCCGTGGTGCGGCAATACAAAAATGGGTTTTTAAGACCCGAACCCCATTTCATTTAACTCATTTGGGGTTTGTTATTTTAGGATTTTCTGGTGCTTTTAGAGAGAGGGAAGAGCAGTTCTGAGAGAGGAAGAAGCTCAAGCTCCTTGTTCATCAAAAGTCTTGTCCAAACCTGAAATCCCTCAAGTTCTTCATCAAAGAGGTAAGAATTTCTTTTTCCCCAATTCTTAAATTTTGAAATCTAACTAGAAATGGGTAATTAGTAAGATGATTCATCGATGTTTGAGTATTAGTTATACATGCTTGTAATAATAAGGTTATGGGAAGATTGTTGGGTTCAAATAGTAAATATTGGGTTAAAAAAATGGTAGAAATCTTCAAAACTTTAATTGAGGATTTGAAAGGCAATCCGATATCGGAATTCGATAATTTTTGTATGGGTGAACTCGTATCAGAACGAGTATTCAGATTTCGTAAGTTTTTCATGGCGTGGGTCCCACTGTTGAATTTTAAAATAAATTTTTGATTTTATCCGGAATATTAGTAATTTCATATGGAATTAATTCGTACGATTTATATTGAATTATTATGACTAGATTTGAAGCTTCAGACGAATTCGCGAGGCAAAGGCTTGTTGGAATTTTGAATTGGTTGCAAAGCGAGGTAAGTGTTTGGTCTAACCTTAGCTTGAGGGATTAGGAGTTGTGTCATAATTGTTATGTGTTAATTGTCGAGTACGACGTATAGGCATGGTGACGAGTATCTATACATTGGTGTCAAGCATGCCCGTGAGTCTTATACTTTGATTAATGTGACTCCTATTTGACTTAACTGAAGAGTTTTGCCTCTCCTATTGTTATGTTATATTTTCATAACTACTTGACTTGTGTTGATTTCCTTATTATTGACTTGTATATTGTGGGATCGTTGCTACGTGTTAGTTTTCCCATGATTGAACTGTTTCCTTTATGCCAGTATTCTTTTTTGTGGTTATTCCTTTGAGATGGTTCTACCATTTTCTCGTGATTTACAACGCCTAAGTTGATTTACTTATCTTACCATATATTATCGTCATTTATTGTTGTTATATGTATTGCGGTGATATCTGATCCTTCTGTTGTGATGTAACTGTTGATTCTATTGGTTGCGTTGTGTATTTACTTTGGTACTACAGGTTAGATTCCAGAGAGATCCCCCAGCACATTTACTTTAGGACTACGGGTTAGATTTTCGGGATATTCCCCTGCATATTTACTTTGGGACTACGGGTTAGATTCTTGGGAAATCCCCCTAGACATTTACTTTGGGACTACAGGTTAGATTCCCGGGAGATCCCCCTGCATATTTATTTTGGGACTACGAGTTAGATTCCCGGGAGATCCCCGACACATATATTTAGGATACCAAGAGATCCTCAGGATACCATGAGATCCCTAGTACATATATTGAGGATACCAAGAGATCCTCAGGATACCAAGAGATCCCAAGTACATATATTGAGGATACCAAGAGATCCTCGGGATATCAAGAGATCCCCAGCATATATATTGAGGATACCGAGAGATCCTCGGGATACCAAGAGATCCCTAGTCATATACGGAGGATACTGAGAAATCCCCGAGCATTTACATTTGGGACCACAGGACGGTATCCTGGGAGATCCTCGGTTGTTATCTCTGCATTTGAGTTGTACTCCTTTCGTGATTATTTTGTCTCCATTGTAATTATTGTTATCAATTCAAGTGTTTTAATGGTTTAGATTCCTTTACGATTGTGATCCTTTGTGTGGGAATTCATAGTGGTGACAATACCTCGCCCTATTGTTTTATATATATTCAACACTTTAAATTTCAACAATTGATACATTTTTAACTCAATTGATTTCTCAGCTAAATTTTCCTTAAACCGTTTGAGGTTGTACTTTACTTAAAAAGGAATTTCTTCTATGTTTTAATTTATTGATTTATCGTATTAAAGGTAATAATTCATTCGATATTGTACTTTAATTGAAAAGGGTATTTTCTTTATCAAATGATTTCTAAAAATAACTTCCTCTTTTCTTGTTGATTTCTTATTTGGGTTGGGAATTGTACTCTGCTTTATGTTAAGTAAATGAGGCTCCTTGAACTCTCTTAATTGTATTGGGTCACGGAACCTATGAACTGAGTAATATGAGGATATTGTTGTGCAATATGAGATAGAAATATGTGGGCACGAGGTGCCGTGAAAATATGAAAGTGGGCTGAGACCTATATTATTTATGATTATGAAATGAGACGTCATATGGTGACCTTTACTTGAAAGAATTATATTCGAAAGATGCTTACTTGGAAGATACTTATTTGAAGGAAATATATTCAAAATATATTTATTGAAAAGCATATTATCTTAGAGATTATTACTTGAAGGTTTTATAGGCGAAATATTTATATTTGAACGACTTGATTAATTGATTGCACTTGTATTTATTATTTGTTGAGAAGCATTTGTAGTGTTCTTGTTGCCTGCTATTTATATCTATAACGACCCGGTCGGTCATTTTTTGGAATTTACACCCCGATCCCCCATTAACTGCTTTCCCTAAGTTCATTTCTGCTATTTTGGTTTGCCGGGATATTCGGTATTAGGATTCGGAGTGTTTTGGGACACTTAGTCCCTAAATGAGAGCTTAAGAGTTGAAAAATGGTCTGTATTCGGAACAGTGTGAAGACGACCTCGGAATGTGAATCCGATAGTTCCGTTAGCTCCGTTAGGTGATTTCGGGGTTGGGAGCATGTTCGAAATGTTATTTGGAGGTCCCTAGCTCATTTAGGCTTGAAATGCCGAAGTTTAAATTTTTGGAGTTTCCAGTCCGATAGTGAATTTTTGATTCGAGGGTCGGATTGGAATTCCGGAAGTTTTTGTAGCTCTGTCATGTCATTTGAGATGTGTGTGCAAATTTCAGGTCATTCAAACGAGGTTTGGTTAGGTTTTTGATCGAAAGCGTATTTTGATAGAATTTGAAGTTCTTAGGCTTGAATCCTTGATTTAATTGGGTTTCCGGTAATGTTTGAGGTGTTTTGAGGATTGGTACAGGTTTGAATAAGGTATTAGGTGGTATTGGTGCTTTTGGTTGGAGTCCCGGGGGTCCTAGGATGATTTCGAATGCTCAACGGGCAAAATTTGGAGTTAGAAGGAAAAAGTTGCAGTAGGCTTCTGGTATTTTCGCTTCTGCAGTCCTGGAGCCGCATAAGCGGAGCCACATAAGTGGTTTCCTCACCGCAGATGTGGAGCCGCATAAGCGGCCATCGCATAAGCGGAATTTCCCCATCCCAGGAGAACCGCAGAAGCGGTCTCCTTCCCGCGTAAGCGGAACCACAGATGCGGTTTTGAGTCCGCAAAAGCGGACACTGACCTCTTAAGTTGAACCGCAAAAGCAGTTAGTCTTACCGCAAAAGCGGGACCACAGAAACGGTCCCTGGGCCGCAAAAGCGGAAATTACTGGTCTGAAAAAGGGAAAATCCGAGGGTTTATTTCAAAGTTAAAAAAATCAATTGAGGGCTCGGGAGAAGGCAATTTTGAGTGGATTTTGAAGAGAAGATCATTGGGTAACGTTGATTTGATCCCTTCTAGCTATATTCCATCATTTCTAGCAAAATCAACCATTAGAATTCAAATTCAAGGTCAAAAATTGAGAAAAATGGGTGAAACTTCTTAGGCTTAATTTTGTGATTTTGAGTGGGCATTTGACCTCCGATTTGGGAGATTTTTATATGGTTAGACTCGTGAGAGTACAAGGGTTCTGAAAATGTGAAAGTTTTTTGATTCCGAGACGTTGACTGGAGGGGCATTTTGGTCATTTTACCTATTTTCGCGCCCTAGCTTTAATTTCAATAGTGGAATCAGTTGTTTACAATATTATTTATGATTTGTAATTGAATTGAATAGATTTGGGCCATTTGGAGTTGGATACTCGTGGCAAGGGCATCGTTCCCTAGTTGATTTCGCACCGGTTCGAGGTAAGTGGCTTGCCTAATCTTGTGTGGGGGACTTCGTCCCTTAGGATGTGATAATTAGTAATTGAATGCCTTGTACGTGAGGTGACGAGCGCGTACTTGATCTAATTGTTGAAATCCGGATTTTTACTTAAATACTTAATTTGGATTTTTTTTCATAATTGCTTTACCTTACTTGCTATTATAGCCTGTGCTAGCGTAGAAGAGCATGTTTAATTGATCCAAGTTGCCTAATTGTTTAAATTGTCTTAACTGTGATTACGTGGAGCATGTTAGGCTAGTATTATTTGTTGCCTTGTATTGTTGCACTTTAGTTTTTGAATATTTCTCTGATGTTGGTTGCGCATTTACATTGGGACTACGGATGAGGGATTCCGGGAGCTCCCCCTTGGTTGTTTACTTTGGGAATACGGGTTTGATTCCCGGGAGATTCCCCTGCACTTTTATTTTGGGACTACGTAACGGTATCCCGGGAGATCCCCCTGCACTTTTATTTTGGGACTACGGGACGGTATCCCGGGAGATCCCCCCCCTGCACTTTTACTTTTGGACTACGGGACGGTATCCGGGGAGATCCTTGATATTGATATGAGAATTGGACTACGGGACGGTATCCCGGGAGATCCATTGGGCAGTTGAGAAAAGGGCTACATGATGGTATCCTGGGAGACCCTCGTCGGTATTCTTGTATTAGCTGTATTTACTCTGTGTTTCTGTTTTGTCTTGCAGTAGTATATTTCATTGAACTGTCGTACCACACTGCTGTGTTCATTAGTTTTCATCATACTTCAACACTGTTAATATTTTTCTATTTTATTGTTTCTGTCTCAGTAGGGCCCTGACCTTTCCTCGTCACTACCCAACCGAGGTTAGGCTTGACACTTACTGAGTACCGTTGTGGTGTACTCACTCCTCATCTGTGCATGTTTTTCATGTGCAGATTCAGGTACCTCTACGCAGGCGCATTATCAGTACCTGCAGGGAGCATTTCGGAGACTTGAGGTATATCTACCGCGTCCGCAGACCGGAGAGTCTCCCTCTCACTCTACCCTTTAGTTAGCTAGATGCTATTCTGTTCTTCCTTGTTATAGACTTTTCGGATGATTAGAGCAGTGTTATGTATTATTCTTAGCCTGTGTTGCCCGTGGGTTTCCGGGTCTTTGGGATGGTTTCAAAATTTAAAGTATTAAAGTGTATGTGCCAGGCGGCAACTGTATACATTACTCATGTTATTTAGTTTTTGAAAATAAATTTTACAACTGTTGTTACTTCCGCAATGTGTTAGGCTTACCTGGTCGTGAAGACTAGGCGCCATCATGACGTGTTCACAATTGGTGAACTAGGGTCGTGACAATATCACCGGTTGATCATTGTTGCCATAATTGTTATCGGCTTCCTATTATTTTGTATGCTATCTTGCATAGTTTTATTTGGTAGTTTGGTCCTAGCCTCGTCACTACTTCGCCGAGGTTAGGCTAGGCACTTACCAGCACATGGGGTCGGTTGTGCTGATACTACACTTCTGTATATTTTTGTGTACAGATCCAGGTATTCAATCGATAGTAGCTGTTCGTTGCAGTGGAGACTCGAGGTAAACCTACTGCAGCCTTCGCGGTCCTTGGAGTCACCTTCAATTGTACTTAATTCCATATCTTCCTTTTGTTCGGAACAGTGATGTATTTAATTTGTATAACTACTTTTAGAAAAGCTTATGACTTATACTACCGGTTTTGGGAATCGTAAATTGTTTAGAGAAATTTCATTTTAAGTTAATAAATATCAATGTTATTTCTGTTAATGTTAGGCTTACCTAGTTTAGAGACTAGTTGCCATCACGACTCCTTCTGAGAGATTTTTGGGTCATGACACGCACCTCAGAACCCGATAAATTTTACAAAAATCAAATACCCATTCTGATAAGAGTTCACCGATACAAAAATTATCCAATTCCAATATCATTTGGTCCTTCAAATCATCATTTTACATTTTTGAAAGATTTAACAATTTTGTCCCAAATTCCATCCCAAATCACGAATCAAATGACGAATTGAATGATAGATTTATGTATTCTAGCCAAATCCGAGTTAAAAACACTTACCTCGATAAATTTCTTGAAAAACCTTCAAAAAACCGTCAAGATCCGAGCTCTATAGGTCAAAATATGAAATAAAAACCTAAACCTTGTATTTATAGTGCACCTACCAGATATTCATCACTACTGACCGCAAAAAAACCACCGCTGACCGCGGTCCATCACCGCTGATCACGGTAAATCCACCGCTACCGCGGAGAATGTTGACTGCAGTGACATGCTTTAGTATTTTAGCCATAACTTTCTCTACAGATGTCCAAATTATGATTTCCTTACCTTTCTGAAAACTAGACACGAAGGGCTACAACATACGTTTTTGAATTATCTCACAATTCCTTGTAGATCAAAAGATATAGGCTTCCGACATCAGACCAGTGCACCTATGGATTATTCCTCACCACGGACAGCGGACCATTTTATGCTACCACAAAAATTCAACTGCTGCAACAAAATATCACTGATGACCACGGTCCTCCCACAATCCGTAACAATTTTTGAGTTTCGAAATGTCCGAACTCGCTCAATACTCACCCCGAAACTCATCTGAGGCCCTCAGAGTCTCAACCAAATGTACCAACACCTCCCATAACATCATACGAACTTATCCCCACTTTCAAATCACTTTAAATGCCCAAATGCACGAAAATCACTATGAACTTAGATGCCCAAATGCACGAAAATCACTATGAACTTCAAGAACCTCTAGAATTGCAACCAAGCATCCGAACCATATCAAATCAACTCCAAACGACACCAAATTTTGCAGGCAAGTCCCAAATTACATAACAAAGCTATTCCAACTTCGGAATTGCATTCCTACCTCGATAATATAAAAGTCAACTATGGGTCAAACCTCTCCATTTTTCAAACTTCAGCTTTTCCAAATTTCACCAAAATGCCTTAAATTACCCCACGGGCCTCCAAACCCAAATTCGAATAGACGCCCAAGTCCAAAATTACCACACGAAGCTACTGACATCATCCAAAACTCATTCTAGAGTTGTTTACCCAAAACTCAAATTCTGGTCAAATTTTCTCCGCTTAAGCTTCCAGGACTATATTCCTTCTTTTCAATTTGACTTCGATTCATCCAAAAACTGAAGCCAACCCTGCACATGTAACGACCCGACCGGTCATTTTGAGCTCTATCGTGTAGTTCAGTAGCTTGAGGCCATGAGCAGCTTCACTTCAGGTATTATGACTTGTGCGCGTGGTCGGAATTTTATTTCGAGAGGTTCGGAGTTGATTTGGAAAGAGAATTCTTGTTTTGGAAGCTTTAAGTTGAAAGAATCAAATAAGATTGGATTTCAGAGTAAATGAACTCGGAATTGGGTTCTGAAGGTTTCATTAGGTTTGTATGATGATTTCGGACTTAGACGTATGCCCGGATCGGGTTTTGGATGATCCGAGAGCATTTTGGCGCTTATTGTGGAAGCTAGCATTTTGGAAGAAATTTCAAAAGTTTGGCTTGAAGTGCATTTCAGTGTTATCGATGTTCGTTTGGGATTCCGAGTCTGGGAGTAGCTCCGTATGGTGATTCTGGAGTTGGGAGCGCGATCGAAAGTGAATTTGGAGGCCCATAGGTCATTTTAAAGTCATTTGGTTAAAGATAGAAATTTGAAGGTTTTTGAAAAATTTAACCGGAAGTGTACTTTTTGATATTGGGGTCAGATTCCGATTCTGGAAGTTGGAGTAGGTCCGTAATGTCGAATATGACTTGTGTGCAAAATTTGAGGTCAATCGGACGTGATTTGACGGGTTTCGACATCGAATGTTGAAGTTTAAAATTTCAAAGTTCATAAAGCTTGAATTGGAGTATAATTCATGATTTTGATGTTGTTTGATGTGATTTGAGGCCTCGAGCGGGTCCGTATTATGTTATGGGATTGTTTGTGTGATTGGACAGGGCCCCGGGGGCCTCAGGTGTATTTCGGGGTGGTTTCGGATCATTTCGGGCTGTTTTGAAATAGCTGGTGCTGGTATTTGGTGTTGTTCTTCGCATTCACGAGGATCCTCTCGCGTTCGCAAAGAAGGATTTGGCTTCAGGGACTCTGTTCTTCGCGTTCGCGAAGAGGTTCTCGTGTTCGCGAAGAAGGGAATCTCTGCTGCACAGGTCTGACTTCGGAGGCTCATATCTTGCAATCTATAAGGAATTCGGAGATGATCCAAAAATAAAAGTTGTAGCCTTTTGTGTGTAGTTTTAAAAAATGTAAATAATTTAACATTTTATTTTTTTTTATAAAAAGTTATGTCTAGTACACTATAGGCTATCCGGGAAGATGAAGAAGAAATTGTGTTGCATAGGGCTGATTTTGGCTGCTTATAGCTCAAAATATATAAGGACTTGGGAGATGACCAAAACATGAAAGTTGTATATCTTGGTGTCTAGGTTTAAAAAAATTAAACCATTTGTCATTTGGATTTTTTAGTAAAAGTTATGGCTATTATACTAGAGGCTGTCTGAGGAGAGTTTCGAAAATGGTTTTTGGAAATTTTCTTCTTCACGAACATGATGGGGGTCTCGCGAACGCGAAAAAGAGTCGTAGGGGCAGTGTATAAGTATAAAGAAATGGGTTTGGCTCATTTCATCTCATTTCCTCCATGGGAGCCGTCCTAGGAGCGATTTTGGAGCTCCATTTTCATCACCCATGTCAAGGTAAGTGATTCCCACCTATTGCAAGTTAATTACTTGGATTATATCTAGATTTTAACATGGAAAATCATGTATATTAATAGAAGTTTTGGGATTTTGAAGAAAACCTAGGAAATTTGTATTCTTGGATTTTGACCACGATTTTGGGTATGGAATAAAGAGAAAAATCATATATTTGAGTTCGTGAGTTCATGGGTAAACTTTATTTTCAAAAAATTTATGAATCCGGGCACGTGGGCCCGAGGACAATTTTGTTAACTTTTTGATCGGGGTTAGGAATTGCTATGAATTGGATCATTAGGAGTAATTGAGTATATATTAATGGATTGGTATTATTATTGGCTAGCGTTGGAGCTTTGTGCATCAATTGGAGTCTTCGGAAGAGCGTGGAATGTCGGTTATGGATCTTCGGAGCGAGGTGAGTCTCCTTTATAACCTTGTAAGAGGGAATTGTCCCCATAGGTGAGTTAATTGGTTATGTGCTCCTATTTGTGGGGGCTACGTATGCACGAGGTGACGAGATTCCGTGCGTATCTATTATTATACTATTGTCCGGGTAGTTTAGGACCCAAAACATGCTATACTTGGATTATTTGTGGACTTATTAACGACTTGAATTGCTTAAATTACATCGAATTAGTAAATGAATTTCTAAACAGATGAAACATCATTTTTCTTAAATGGCTAAAAGAGGAATTACTACTTTGGATAATTGCTCCGTGTGGACTTCTTGATTGACTGTCTGTGTGTGTTTATTTTTGGAATGGGCCAAACGCCTTGGCAGATTAAATAGATGCATCTATGGTTCGCACCGTTCGACTCTCGGCAGTGCACAATTTATTTTCTGTTGGAGCGGGCCGTACGTCCTCGGCATGATTTGCGCATGGTTGTATTGCTTGCCTTGAGTTTATTTGCGATTGATATTCGCTTTCCCCGACTTGAGATAATTAGAAACTATTGGATTATGAATCTCGAGAATTTTAATATAAAAAGAAACTTTCACCTATTCATGATTTACTTGAAATTACTGTCATTCTTAATAAATCCTTGCTTATTCGCATTAATAATATATCATTATTCGATCACTGGTAAGTGTTGAAGTCAACCATCTCGTCTCTACTTCTTCGAGATTAGACGGGATACTCATTGGGTACACGTTGCTTTCGTACTCATACTACACTTCTATGCATTTTTTTTGCACAGGCATATGCATCTTTAGAGGCCTACTGGGCGTAGCAGCATGGTTGATACAGAGACTTAGATGAGCTGCACTTCTCGAGGTGACCCGCAGCCAGCAGAGTCTCTTTCAGTTTCCTGTATTTATTTTCTGTCCAATATTGTATTTCGGATAGTTGTTGTATTATATCATTTCCTAGAAATTGCTCATGCACTCGTGACACCGGGTTCTGGGATGGTTGTAGGATTGTTCAATATTGAATTGGTTAAAGACATTTTTCTTATTTCAATGAATTTCATTACTTGTTATTTAAATGTATAAATGGAACGATTTCCATAAGTTTTAAAACAAGAAGTTTCTAGTTATTGGTTGTTGGCTTGCCTGACAATGGTGTTCAGCGCCATCACGACCCTTCGTGGATTCTGGATCGTGACAACACACAAGTCAATATACATAATGTGAAGCCGCTCTTGAATTCAAACTGCTGAACTGGATGCGATTGTTCAAAACGATAAGACGGGTCGTTACAAATTTGAGGCTAATTTTGTTTGGTGTTAATTAAAAAAAGGCCTAATTTCGAATAGCCCAAAATATTGAGCTCATATCCATTCCCCATGTGACCTAACCTAATTCTTAACCCCTATAAAATAATGCCTAAATCTTTAAGCTAGACCTAGACTAGAAAAAAAGCAACAAAAAAATGGCAGCTTCCATCTAATTAAAAAAGGGCGATCAGCAGCACATTCCCCAACCCCTCCCGTCTCAACACACACACACAAGCAGACATCTCCTCGTTTTGCAATTACCATAATTATTGGAGTTAAGTTGGATGTAATGACTGAAAAAGAGAACACATTTAAATTGGTTCCTTTCTATGTCCATTAGGTTACTGTAGATCGAGTCATCGTAAAGAAGAAAGGAAACAATTTAAGCCTAACGCTCGAGTGAATATTTTGTGTTGCTTGATTCCCGTGCATCAATAAAATTACCTCTTGATTGCCGTTCACCTAAGTTAGAGAATCCGTGCTCTTAAAACCGAGTGAGCAGTAGCTTCTAGTTTGGGTTACGAGTTTTTCGGTGTCGATTCGAGGTTCCGATTCATAATTTCGGCCTTTCAGTCCAAGGATTATAGCTTTTTTTAGTCTGATTGATTTGCAATTTTCAGCTTTGTTCATCAAGAAAATGTCCATTTCTAATTGTTTTTAAAATTCTCATTTCATTATATTATGATAGTTTGGTGCGCTTGTTGATTTGTGATTTTTCGTTGTTTGAGTAGCATGTCTTAGTTCTTTTCATTTAAATTGTTTTAATTAGTTATTATTTCGATTGTGAAGTATGTAATCTTGGTTCTTGAATAAATGCTATTAATTGGGTATAAGGAAAAATCAGAGTTGTTTCTTTCTTGGCAAGGAATAAGAATGGGCCATAAGGTGGGTCTTGAACCATAAGTAATCTAGCTAAGTAATAGATCATGTTAGCTATCCTATTTGCTCCCCAATAATATCTTGTTCATAAATTTGTTATCAAAACAACCTCAAAGATTAGGAAAGTAACTAAATACGCTAGTTGCTTTAGGCGTGTTATAATAAAATTATCATAGCTACGGGCACGGTTGTCGTGATGTAGTTGTGAAATATAATTTCTAAATACGGAGGTACATTTATATGACCCGACCACAACAACTAATAATTTTAATAATTTAAATATGTTGTAAATCGTGGGTACGGTTCCCGTAACATGATTCGCAATGTGTACTAAATAAACGAGTGCAAGACAATCATGAATCGTTCAAATAATTTTCATAAATCCTAAAAGTGGTAAAATAATTAATTAAAAGTGGTAGGAGGAATAAAATGCATAATAGGTATAAAATATATAATTAATAAGATAACTAGGCCAATAATAATAGTTGAGAGATCGTGCTAAAACTACGAAACCCGAGAATGCCTAACACTTTCTCCCAGGTTAACAAAATTCTTTACCCAAATTTTTTGTGTTCGCAGACCATAAATAAGAATCAAATTTTACTCGATTTGGGATTTAAAATAAAAAGTGGCGACTCTGAATTAAATAAAATAATCTCGTTTCGATTATGTTACTTTAATTGAAAAAACTCCCTTATATCCTTTTCGGGTAGAAAAAAGAGGAGTGACATCTCCGGCGACTCTGCTGGGGAAAAGAACCCAGAACTTCTAGTTCAACGTTAAGAATTCGAGCTTAGAATAATTGTTATAGTTGGCTTTGTTTATTATCTGATTTTTATGTGTTTGGGACTAATGTGCTAAATGCCGCTTTGATATTATTTGAACTGTATATAAACTGTTGTGGAACCCCTCTCTTCTACTCTCCTGGGAAGTGCACGCTGGCGTGGCTTCTTTTCTGTTGGTGTCATACCCTAATTTAGAACGAGGATCAGATCAGTTACAAAGCAGGATGTCCTTTTGGTTACCGGTACATTGCCCTTCTCGGCTCGAGTTGTCCACTCGGGTAAGCCAGGTCTAGAACAATACACCCAGGTTTTAAGCATAGAATAACATAGCCTCATGCCGAATCCCTAGTAGGAATGCTTGTTTGCATCATGTGCATTTGACTTTGGGGACTCAACACAGGGGTTTGGTCCGCCTGATGCATGCGCTACTTGCGTATCTGTCTGTTTCGACTTGCATATTGACTGGCTTATAGAATAGGGAAAGAAAATCAAAAGAAAAACCAAGAGTGAGGTAGTAGAGAAATTAAGCCCGGTTCTGAAAACCCCGATATTTGAAAATGTCTCAAAACTATGCCAAAATTTTTGAAGAAAAAAAGAGGAAAAGAAAATGTATTTCAAAACAAAAAGTGAGTCAATATCATGTTTTTCCAATTATGTCAAAAACTGACCAAACTACGCGGGTCTGATTCTCACCGGATGTGAGAAATGTAGGCAAACCTCATCGGTTCCGGCCCACCATTTTCAAAAATCCAAAAATATTTTCCTTTATTTATTTCTTTTAGACCCCAATTTTTTAAAAAAATCCTAAAATATTTTCTTTTAATCTCTCTCAAAATCCAAAAATATTTTCATTCTTCTTTCGAAAATGCAAAAAGAAAATTCAAGATTCAAAAATATATTTTCTCTTTTCGTTAGAAGTATTTCTTTCATAAATTCAAAATAAAAGTCTGAAAATCCAAAAATATTTTTTTTCTTTTCGTTAGAAGTTTTTCTTTCCAAATTCAAAAAAGACAACACAAAAAATAAAATAAAAATCGAAAGTAAAAAAAAAAAACAAATAAAAATCCAAAAATATTTTCTTTTTTCTTTATCTATTTTTCTTTCGGAAATTAAAAAAAAATTAGAACCAAAAAATAGAGATTTAATTTATTTTTTTTATTCCTAATCTTCCCGAACTATGCAAGATCTGATTCATGTTCCCACATGATACGTATGCAACCCACATCAGGTTCAATCAAATGATTTTGAAAAAAAAAGAAAAAAAAGAAAAAAAATGAAGATGATAATAATAAGGACTGATTGAGTCCATTCTAACGTGTCTATCGTTTTGAATGGTGAAGAAAGTTTAAGGTGATCGGTTTGTGGTAAGCTGGCAACACAAGATCCAAGGGAAACATGCCATTCACAACTGACATCAAAGTTGTTACAAGTGCTCAAGAGACTCAGGGTCAGAGGGTTTAACAAGATCTACTGCAGTTGAGGAAAATAGAATACTGTCGCGCTCCCTTTTCCCCTCCCTTTTGACGAGGAGAGAGGTTCGGGTTTTGACATTCACGAGGTGTAATGACTCATTTCCTTTTGGGAATTGGGTATTTGAAGAGTCGCCACCTAACGGATTATAGTGCGTTAGAGCACCCAGAGCGATTAACTCTTGGGTTGGTTTGCATTACCAGAGATTAGGGTAGGGGCTCGAAGTAACCTCGAGGGGAAGGTGTTAGGCACCCCTCTTGGTCCACAACAGTGGGTCCCAGCCGAACTTATATTCATAAATTAGTCTATTACAAGTAATAGTTGAATCAAATAGGTTGTAAGTAAAGTACGTTAGAATAACTCAAGTAGTAAGATAAAGTTTTGAACAAGTTGTAAAACAAAGGTTTAAAGAAAAGATTTGGTAAAGAGGGGTCCTAGGTTGGTTTTCCTATAGGATCACCCCATGCAATGTACGGTAAACACTCCTCAATGAAGGTCTACACACGACATTAACGCGTAGTCATCATATCCATGTCTACCCTTTCCATCCCTTTATTGGTCATGCAAAGTGAGTGTTTGGTCAACGATTCCTATTGTGTGCTACTACCCATTCCTTCTTAATGGTCCTGGAGGGATTTAGGACCTCTACCTATAGGTGGTTCTAGACGTACCCCTAAGGTTTTAAAAGGCAAATCTAAGGCGACAGTCAAAAACATTTAGGACTTTCACACATAATGGGAGCAATTAATAGGCTCAGAGTTTCCTCATCACACAAACATATAAGCAGCACGACTCAAGCACAGTTAAGGTATTGTATTAAATAACGTCCTAAAGCAGGATATCTAAGTGAATATGCAGAAACAAACAAATCCCCTTTTATAGACTCATAAATTATACCCTAGCAGTTTCCTAAGGACTTCTTTTAAATCCTGTTAGGATCAGAAAACATTAAACGATAGAGCCGGTTTCAGAGAATACAATTTTTAAAAGCGCCCTAGAGGCTTGCCTAGACGCAGGATACTGATACCTATATTAATGCAAAAACAAACAGATTTTGAAATAGGCTCCTTTATTACTTGTAGGCATGATACCTAATGAGATTGAGGCAGTCTTGAAGAATTTATTTCAGAACTTGCTTAATATTTAATAAGACCAATTCAGGAATGAACTAGGCATGATTAAAGTGACTTATTAGACTAAATCAGATTGACAGACAAATTTCGAGTAGAATTCCCTATAGACATGATATTTAGGTGTATTACTGATTTTAGTCGATTCGTAAATGTGGCAACATACAGAAGTACTCATTATAACTATATCTGAATTAAGTCCTATAAGCATGATATCTATTATTAAACTGATTTTAAGACGTGATTACTTGGAACCTATATGCATGGTTTCTAAAACATGACAGAATGTAAACCTTATAGACATGGTTTCTACTTGACGAGTAAACAAACTTAAAGGTGAAGTCCTATGGACATGATTTCTATTTGGCAAAGCAATCAAATTCAAAGAGTAAAGTCCTAAGAGCATGTTTTCTATTTAGAAATAACAGACTTGAAAAAATAAAGTCCTAAGAGCAGGATTTCTATCCGTATTACCCCAGAAAATATGCATCTACCCACCCTTTTTCACTAAATACCCCAATATCTGTTTACAAATAATTACAGGCCAATGAATGAATTACATAAATGAAATAGAAAATCAAGAAGCTATTCTATAGGGAGCCTTCAATTAGGATCAGATTTCCCAAAGCATCCAATGGCCTCATATGCCTCAGTTCCATAGACAAAATCATAGTCTAGGTGCATCAAAGTTCCTTAAGGATCTCAAGGATCCCGGGCAGTGCTTACACCTAGACTTAGCAACCAAGAATTGAACAAGTGCAGTATGGAAAGGCTAGCCTCAATATGCCAGAGTTTAGAGGGTTCTCAAAGGATCCTAAGGCAGTACACATGCTAGAGGGGGCAGAATTTATTGACTAAGAGTAGAGTGAGAAGTGATGGACACAAGTTGAAAAGGTTTTAGTAAGAAACTGTAATTAACGAAAGCCTTTCTTGAAAGCAATTCAGTAGATATTGTTTGAAAAAGATATTGGAGTAGCTAACAAAGACCAAAACACAGCTAGTTCACAGGAACAAGTGAATTCAGTAATCACACACAGGGGCAAGGGGTTTGGGATACATAGAACATTTGACTGCAAACACAGAACCCAGCCAACTTCTAGGACTGGTTTAGACATGCTCAGAAACAACTGACACTGGCATACTCACAAAACCAGACATGAAGAGCACAACCACATAGAGGGGTGATAGGGATTTGGGATTCATGGGACATAGTATGGTAAGCATAAAACAAGTAGGAGACAATTGGTAAGACATGCTCTAAAACACACATAAAGTGAGATATACTAATCTAAAGGAAGGGGGAGAAATAATAACATGCTGATAATGTATTCTTAACTACAAGTTTCATAACAGAACCACAAGTAGAAGCAAATTAAAAACAAGAAGAACTGAAACAATGAGAGAATCATGTTGTTGTGGGAACTTTTAATTGAAACTAGGACATACCAGTGAAGAGGAGAGTAAGTAGAATGAAAAGAAAAAGAGAGTATAAATGGTTAGCCTTGGCTTGCAGCCGGCTAACAATAGCAAATAGCACAAGAGAGGGGAGAGATTTTAAAGTATGAGAGATAGTTTTTGAACTCAAGTGTTCGTTCCATGTTAGTAAAGACTAGAGTATTTATAGTTGAAAACATGAAGTAAAATAAGGTAAGAATCATAGTAGCATGGTAATTAAGGAACTCAGAATCAATCAGTCAGCAATCAAGGCAAGTACTCCCTTAAGTTAAGGAGTTTAATTCAAACGGTAAGAACCAGTATATAAGACAAGAAAGATAAGTACATGATTAATAAGGAAAGAATCAAAGTTCAGTAAGCATAGAGTAGTCAATTAGGACTATGTTCAGAAAACTCCAATTAAGGAATGATTCGGCAAAAATAAAGTACTACAACAAATAAGGTAGTGGAATTAGTTAATTTAAACAGACGAGTAGAATTTTAGGGTTTTAAAAGAAAACCTTTCAATCAAACCATCAAATAAGGAAGTCAAAATCAAATCAAGAGGGTTATGATTCTATACTTCGACATATAAACAGAGAAGGACAAACAGACGTAGCAAACATGCAAGGTCAGCAATATTGACAAAAGGAGGCAAGAGATAAACAAATCCAAATGAATACAATCATACAGAGGTGATATGAGTAGGCTAAAGACTCAGTAAAAACCCATTCGAAGCATGGTAACCACAAAAACTTAACAAGAGTCGAGTAGTCATGCTAACACACAGAACCAAAACAAAGAATGTCACGACCCTAAACCCAGACCCGGTCATGATGGCGCCTCTTGTGAAGACAAGGCCAGCATACACTTACCCATTTCAATTCTAACAGTTTAATAAATCAATTTAAGTCATTTATAAGGATAATTAATCCAACATTTAAGCAGTCAACAATACAAATATGTGGAATAACAACCCAACTCAGCCCGACATCGGGGTGTCACTAGTCATGAGCATCTACTACAACTGTCTAACCATATCAAGACCAAAATGGTCAGAAAGGTCACAAGAATACATAAGGAAGAATAAAGAGGGAGAAAGTAGAGCTGCGATTGCCAGGCAGCTACCTTGCTAACTCCAATGAAACTGGCACCAAGCTCAAAAAATACCTGAATCTGCACATAAGGTATAGGGAGTAAAGTGAATACTTCTAACTCAGTCAGTAACAATCATAACTAATGACTGGGTCATAGGAAATCATGAAAAGTACATCAAAATGCTGTATAGAAGCAGTACAAAACCAGTAAGAAAGCAATGACGCTGTGAAAACTCTTAAAGCATCTTAGCTCAGTTCAAGCTTCTTTAAAAATGACTTTTTCAATAGTTACGCAAATGAATGCAAGGCAAATAGTGCAGATAGGCACAGAAAATCCGCCCCTCGGACACAAATACGCATTTAAACAGGTAAATGACAGACAAGTAAGAAAGATAAGCACATAAGGTTCGCCCCTCAAGCACAATGTCAACAATTACGCCCCTCGGGCAATATCTCAGAACAATACCAGCCCTCAGGCAATCACATAGTACAATACCAACCCCTCGGGCAATCACATAGAACAATACCAGTCCCTCAGGCTATATCTCACATCACATGGTACCCACGCTCACTGGGGGTGTTCAGACTCCTGGAGTGTCCCCTTACGGGCCAAGCGCAATATCAAGCCATCTCGTGGCATCATCACTAGGCTCTCGACCTCATATCAATAAAGCTACCTCGTGGCATACATATCTCAGGCCCTTAGCCTCATAATCAAAATTAGAGTATCACCGCTGCGGTGTGTAGCCCGACCCAAAAGTATCCTCACACACATGCCCTCAGCCTTACTCAGTCAAAAATCACACAAGCCACTCAGGCAACAGTAAAACATGGCGCTCAGCCCAAAAATATCTTTAAAATATCATTTCAAGTGTTAAAGCAGAATAAACATGGTTGAGTTTTGAAAATAGTGGAAAATAGCATGACTGAGTACAAGTTTAAAGTCAAACAGTGAGGAAATATCAATAAAAATCCCCGAAGGGTTCAAATAGTTGGCACGAAGCCCAAATATGGCATTCAACCCAAATAATGATGATAGCAAATAGATTTCAATAAAATACGCGGTAAAATCATCAATTGGGACGGACCAAGTCACAATTCCCAATAGTGCACGACCCCACGCTCGTCATCAAGCGTGTGCCTCACCTTAATATAACACTACGATGTGCAATTTTGGGGTTTAAAACCCTCATAACATCATTTACAATCATTACTCACTTGGAACCGGTCAAATATCTAGTTCGTGATGCCTTTGCCCCTCGAATCAGCCTCCACTCGTGTCAAATCTACCCAAAATCAGAATGAGGACGTCAAAATATGCTAAGGGAATGAAGCCCAAGCGAAAATAATCAATATACATAAAAAAATTCAAAATTTCTCAAACCCGGCCCCCGGGCCTACGTCTCGGAATCCAACAAAAGTCACATCAATCCTCGTCCTCACATGAGTCTATACATACCAAGCACATCAAAATCGAACCTCAATTGCCCCTTTAAATTCCCAATTTACACTCTCCAAATTCAAGCCCTAATTCCCCAATTTTTAGGCTTTAATTTCCACACATTTCATTATTAAACAAGTAAATAACAACAAAGGATCAAGTATTGAGTTCCCAAATCTTACCTCCAGGTGTTATATCTTGAATCCCTCTTCAAATCCTCTCAAAAAGCTCCAAAATCGCCCAAAAATGGTAAAATATGGCTTCAAAATCGCGGACAATGGCTATTTAAACATTTGCCCAGTCATAAAAAACCTTCTTCGCGAACGCGGTCAAAGCCTCGCGTTCGCAAAGCATAATCCAGCTTTGACCAAAAATCCTTCTTCACGAACGCACCTTACCACTCGTGAACGCGATGCTTCCACAGACTATACCTTCGCAATCGTGTAACCTTTCTCGCGAACGTGATGAATAAACACCCTGAAGCTTAGTTGCCCAATTCCTCTTTATGCGAACACGATCTACTTCACGTGAACGCGATGACCAATCACACAGCCCTTTGCAAATGCGGAGCCTGCCTCGTGACGCGAAGTCTAAATTCCAGCCTTCACCAGCTAACCCTTTACGAATGCGAGGGCCTACCCGTGAATGCGAAGGCCATTTTCTCTGCAACACTGAACCTGCAAATTTGCAACTCCAAACTTCATGCAATGGTCCGATTGACCACTTGAAACTCACCCGAGGCCCTTAGGACCTCAACCAAACATGCCAACGTATCCCATAACATCGTTCAAACTTGTTCTAACCTTCGAAACGCTCAAAACAACATTAAAACACAAAAATCACATCAGATTCAAGCCTAAGAATTTCAATAACTTCCAAATTACGCTTTCGATCAAAAAGTCTATCAAACCTCGTCCGAATGACCTGAAAGTTTTCACACACATAAAAAATGACAAAACGGAGCTACTGCAACTTTCGGAATTCCATTCCGATCCCTATATCAAAATCTCACCTATCAATCGGAAAACGCCAAAATCTCAATTTCGCCAATTCAAGCCTAAACCTTCCACGGACCTCCAAAATGCATTCCGATCAAGCTCCTAAGTCCCAAATCACCTAACAGAGCTAACCAAATCACAAAAATTCCAATCCGAGATCATATACAAATAAGTCAAAGCTTGGTCAAACCTTTCAAATTTTAAGCTTCAAACTGAGAATTGTTCTTCCAAATTCATTCCGATTACCTTGTAAACCAAAACCAATGATTTACATAAGTCATAATACATCACATGGGGCAAGTCATGCCTGAGAACTAGCGAGCAAAGTGCAAAAGCTCAAAACGACCGGTTGGGTCGTTACATCCTCCACCACTTAAACATACGTTCGTCCTCGAACGTGCCTAGAGTTTGTTCCAAAAGCCAACCAAATGCTGAATAATCTTACCATGCATATACTCGGGGGTGATCCCACGTCACCCTGTCTCCTATCGGCCCAATAACACAATGCAACTAAAATTTCACAATCCAATCTAGCCTATAAACCTTAGAACCACATTTCCACTTTCAAAATCATCCACAAGATCAGAATCTCATATCTATACTCTAAATAAGCTCGAACCAGCTGTAATAACCCATAACTGCAACCTCAGGTGCAATTACATGATATACCACCCAACTCAAACACTTGTAGCGATAACTTCTAATCACAGCAGCTGCACACAACAACCGAATACCGGTAGAAAACCTCTTATCAACTAGGGTCTCATTCCAACACTTTCATACACTGTCAATGACAAATGAAATATGCGGTAAACCATAACCATTTTTCAGATCAACTATTCATGAAGCCACTTCTCCTTTGGCAAAGACCATAGCAAATTTCTGAGCTAAACCTCGATATTATCCTTCCAATATGCTAAAATCGAATCTGTTTGTATTCATTCTAGATCCCAACAATCTCATTTAATCCAACAAAACCACTCTGGTGACATGACACATTAATGCCATCTAAATCCAAAACTCGTGTAATCCACACATCGATAAGCAACAATTCAAACATACCTAGATTATGAAAATGATTCAACTGAAAGAGCTGTACCGTAAGCTTACCAGAACCACCACACAAAATGCTGAGAACCTGACACACATCATAGAAACAGAACATATGAATCTAATTCGCATAATCATAACTCCATATAGCTTCGCTCAATGCACAGACTCATTAAAACACTGGTCCACATGAAACACCTTAAGTCACTATGCTCACAATCGACAACCATGCGCAATTTGATCTCTAGGACCAAAGCAAATCATCATAACCATAGTGAAGCAAATATATAACACTACACAACCCAAAAGGACATAACCGATATGCCATTCACCGAGCAACACCCAATTTTCCTCCCGCTCGAGCTCCACTGAGAGACCCCAATAACACCGCACTACATGTGCCTATAACTAACAAATCTAACTGCCCCACAACACGGAAAAGTAACCCATATATCTCCTCAGAACACTAATAGGCTCAATAATAATCGAATCACACATCCCTCAGCAATGCAACTCACAACCAACCAAGTCGACTCAAGTTAGAACACATATCCATATTGGCCTGCCAATGGACCGCTTATCAAGGAAACCCTGAAACTACTCCCTCAACTCCTTTAACTCTGCCGGTTCCATACGATACGGTGCCCGACATCAAATCAATACCGAAATTAACAACCTTTCCCGGCGGCATGCCCGACCACCAGAACACATCCGAAAAGTCCCTCACCACTGGAACTGAATCAATGGTAGGAGTCTCTACACTGACATCTATCACAAAATCCTAGATAATGAAAGACAATACTTCCCAGCGATCCGCTGGGTCTTCCAAATATAAAACCACCCTATTACTAACATAAAATTCGTCCGAACCTCGCCACTCAATCCGTGGTATTCCCGGCATAACCCACATCACCGCCTTAGAGCAATAACTTAGAATGACACGATGCTGAGACAACCAGTCTATACCCAATATCACATCCAAACTCTAACATACCAAGTAGTAAAAGATCCAATGGGGTCTCCAAACCCTGATAGTCACTATACAGTGCCGATACACACGACCCACAACCACCACATAACCAGTTTATGAGAACTTCCCATCTCCAAATCCATATAGCATATGAATCACCATATCCGATCCCAATTCTGCCGTCCAAATACATACCACACCTCTAATACCCAATCATTCTACGAGAGATACTCTAAAATTCTCCTGTGCCGCCAAGAAAACTCGAATATCAGTAGTCGATCTAACAAGAAGGTGCTGTAATACTACCGAAGTACCATCAACTTAATCACATTGCCTTTTCCTGAAACATATACCCTCATCAAGTCATCCCAATTAGCAATACCATTTCCTTAATCGTCTGAAGATCATTTCTTTAATCGTGTGAAGCACATTTCTCTAATTATCTGAAGCCGCCCGCTGCCTAAGAGTTTTATGACCTTCCTTTCAGAATTGAACCGTGACCTTACACACTCAATCTCAGTCCTCCCCAACATACCGTCTTAGGATAACATGAAAATTTCATATCCCTTCCGAGCCACAAGCAACTATGTATTCAACTAGCCAAGAACTTTCCAATGACCCCATCTAGAAGAAAATCACTACATATCCCATGCTCCTCGCGCTCGTAGAAACTACGCATCTCTACCTGTGGTAGAAATCATCAAGAACTCTCCGTCTCTCTTTTGCACAAAACCAAACCTGACATGACAGAATCCTTCTAACTCAACCCAGCTACGCAGGTCACTAAAACCCAAGAGCATTGTCGTGAAACATTTGTAAGAACTCATTACCTCGTAAGCATCCAAAGAACTAATTATACCCTTACCATACTGATTTGGTCTACTATCAAGCTATCCCATCTATCTGAGTTTCCTTCTGATTTCACCTTCAACATGATACTCCTTCTTTCTATAGCATCATAATTCCTCAACTCAGACTCACCACACGAGACCCAAGCATAATACCACACAGTCTAAGGCTCACAACCCGCTGAATACTCTGTTAAATGTTCCCAAAGGCACCACATTCAAAATACCTACCCTGAAAAGACTTCCTGCGAATATGAAGACATTACCTTCCTAACACTGATGTATAGAATACCATAATCGATATAGAAATGATACAAGTCTTGATACACTCCCGCGCAAACCTTAATTTCTAGCCAAATTATGCACCTAAAAATCTCCAATTATTACATGTAAAACCTTGAACGCGTTAGAAACCTTCTCTGGAGTCATCCACTCTACCCAAACTATAATTATCCCGATCAAAAGAACTAAAAAACCTGTTACTCATTAGCACTTCTGACACTGTAGATTGCAACCTTACCTTAATGCAACCAAGCAACTTCCTATCCTATGCACCGAACATTCTTTATCAACAACAACTCAAGACATTTCGTGATTCTCAAACACCTATGAATCATGATATAACCTTGTCAAAATTTCCCTTTACTCGAGCCATCCTCGGTCTCAATCTCCATAAGACATAACTAACTCACCAGCACACCTCAAACCGGAACCAACATAGCACATAACCGTACAATCAACTAATCAATAATAAACTCCCCCAATCCCCCACTTGGCTCGAAGCCATGGACCAAAATATACACTATAACTCATAACGTATACACTCCATTGCTGCCATAATACTATAGTGAGATTAACTCAATCCTTCATAAACTCGTGGAATACATACCATCTGGTACTTTATATTTTCTGCAAGTCTTGCATTCATCCTTGCAACAGCCAAGATCACTCTATTAAGCGACCTAAATTTAAATTTCAACACATATAGTTCACTTGTAAATGAGATCTTCTAACAGACAACATAAGGATCACATAATCGCAGAACACTCCACAGTAGGTAACCCACCTGCTCTGCTCCAACTGGCATTTTTGCATACCTTCCACCGTCATAAACACCACGTCGTCACTTAATCTTCCTGAGTCTGAACTTATACCGCAACATGAAATTCACATCACCCCCAACTAGGACCCATGAAAATATTCTTCACACACCCATAACTCGGGGCTATACCTAAAATCAAAATGAAAATCAAATATCTAATAGTCTTCTATCCTCCAGCAGACCCTTCTCGCCGCTTCTAAATCATGTAAATACATCTCGTAGTCATAACATACTCATCACGTAACTATCCAATCATTGCTTCCCTCAATAGGGGAACGATGGTACATATAGATCCAAAAACACGCGCTCACGCACTCAATAGCAAAAGGCTCAAGATATAGGCAAAATCCGGCCTCGAGTCCTCCAGACTGGCCCAACATCAACACACATAGATCACATCTTGCCCCTCGATAAGGGAATCACAAGCCATCGATGCACATCTAATACTGAGCGCTCATGCGCACATACGAACGTGTAGAAAGAATTCAAAGAGTTACATTTCAAGCTGAATCAAGGATGTATGATACGGATTCAAGAATGTGAAGTTTTTCTAAAGGTTTTGCAGCCTCTCGAGGATAAATACAGATGTCTCCGTATCGATCCACGAGACTCTACTAAACCTGCTCATGACTCATAAGACCTATGTAACCTAGGCTCTGATACCAACTTGTCACGACCCTAAACTCGGACCCGATCGTAATGGTGCCTCTCGTGAAGACAAAGCCAGCTGACACGTACCCATTTCAGTTCTAGCAGTTTAATAAATCAATTTAAGTCATTTATAAGGACAATTAATCCAATATTTAAGCAGTCAACAATACAAATATGCCAAATAACAAACCAACACAACCAGATCGGGGTGTCACTAGTCATGAGCATCTACTACAACTGTCTAACCATATCAAGACGAAAATGGTCAAAAAGGTCACCAGAATACATGAGGAAGAATAAAGAGGAAAGAAGAGCCACGATTTCCAGACAGCTACCCTGCTAACTCCAATGAAACTGCCACCAAGCTCATAAAATACCTGAATTTGCACACAAGATGTAGGGAGTAAAGTGAGTACTTCCAACTCAGTGAGTAACAATCATAACTAATGACTGAGTGATAGGAAATCACGAAAATTACATCAATATGGCGTATAGAAGCAGTACAAAACCAATAAGAAAGCAATGAAGCTGTGAAAACTCTTAAAGGATCTTAGCTCAGTTCGAACTTCTTTAAAAATGACTTTTTCAACAGTTACGCAAATGAATGCAAGGCAAATAGTACAGATAGGCACAGAAAATCCGCCCCTCGGGCACAAATATGCATTTAAATAGGTAAATGACAGACAAGTAAGAAAAATAAGCACGTAAGGTTTGCCCCTCGGGCACAATGTCAACAATTCTGCCCCTACGGCAATATCTTAGAACAATACCAGCCCCTCAGGCAATCACATAGAACAATACCAGCCCCTCGGGCTATATCTTACATCACAATGGGTATCTATGCTCACTGGGGGTGTGCAGACTCCTGGAGGGGCCCCACACGACCCAAGCGCAATATCAAGCCATCTCGTGGCGTCATCACTAGGCTCTTAGCCTCATATCAATCAAGCCACCACATGGCGTACATATCTCAGGCCCTCGACCTCATAATCAAAATAAGAGTATCACCGCTGCGGCATGTAGCCCGACCCAAGAGTATATTCACACACAGGACCTCGGCCTTACTCAGTCAAAAATCACATAAGCCACTCGGACAACAGTAAAACATGGTGCTCAACCCAAAAATATTTTTAAAATATCATTTCAAGTGTTAAAGCAAAATAAACATGATTGAGTTTTGAAACCAGTGGAAAACAACATGACTAAGTACAAGTTTAAAGTCAAACAATGAGGAAATATCAATAAAAATTCCCGAAGGGTTCAAATAGTTGGCACGAAGCCTAAATAATAATTATAGCAAATAGATTCAATCAAATACGCGGTAAAGTCATCAATCAGGACGGACCAAATCACAAACCCCAATAGTGCACGATCCTACGCTCATCATCAAGCGTGTACCTCACCTCAATATAGCACTACGATGTGCAATTCCAGGGTTTCGAACCCTCAGAACATCATTTACAATCATTACTCACCTCGAAACATCATTTACAATCATTACTCACCTTGAACCGGTCAAATCTCTTAATAACAACTAGGTCGGGAATCCAAACTATAGTAAGAATTTGAGAAATAAATGCGGAAGCAATAACAACAAGGAATTGAACAACTAGAAGTAAAGAGATGAAAATTAAGGATATGGGGAAAATTAAAGGAAAGAATTCCATGAACTTCCAAGAACGCAAGTTCTATAGCCTTGACAAGATCAAAGTAACAACGTCTTGAGTTATGGAAGAAATCAAACACCTTTACTTAAAAATCAAATCAAAACAATAGATTCAGATCTTAACCACTTTACGAGTAACTTGAGACAACAATTAATAACTAGTATTAATCGCCTTCTAAGAATACCACAAAGGAATCAAAGATATCATAAAAGAGAAGTAATCTTACTACCTTGAATTATGAACTAGTAAAGGTTGAAAGATAAATCTCAAAGCACAAGTAACAAAGGTTCAAAAGAACTCTCAAAGTAAGATATAATTAATCAATAATGTAGTGTCTTATGAATAAGAAGAACTCCCTATTTATAGGAGTATTAAAGCATAAAAAATCCTTTTAAAACTAGGTGGGGTGGTTGTTATGGCAAACAAAATCATTACAATTAGGTAGGGTGGTTGCTAAAGAGTAAGAAAAGTCATTAAAATTAGGT
>MU681959.1:39224-56718 GCA_026770625.1 Nicotiana glauca | reverse complement strand
ACTCTAGATCTCTATCCCATACCCCTCTACCTTCCAATGCCAACACCCATTCAGCCAAGTCCTCACCATTCATACGCTCCAAATTTGTCATACATGCAACCAAGGGATCCTCAACCGTCAACACTTCATCATCAGACTGTACGATTACATCCACAACATCAATTAGAGAGCAATTGGCGAACTCACTTGGTCGACTCATCGATTTCTGCACATTAAATATAATCTTCTCATAGTTGAGCCTCATCTTAAGCTCCCCAGTCTCACAATCAATCAAGGCTTTCCCAGTGGCCAAGAACGGTCTTCCTAAAATGATAGGGATTTCTTCATCCACTTTGCAGTCCAAGATTACAAAATCTGCAGGGAATACGAATTTCCCCACCTGAATAAGCACATCATCAAGAATCCCAAATAGACGTTTCACTGTTCTATCAGCCAGCTGCAATAGCATAGAGGTGGGTCTAGCTCTTCTAATGCCCAACCTCTTGTAAATCACCAGGGGCATAAGATTAATGCTGGCCCCTAAATCACAGAGTGCTTTTGCAAAGGCAAAGTTTCCAATAGTGCATGAAATAGTAAAACTCCCTGGATCAGAGAGCTTTTGAGCAACAGGTTTGTTTACCACTGCACTACAGGTCTGCGTGAGTGTCACTGTGGCCAAGTCTTGGAATTCAAACTTTCAGGACATCAAGTCTTTCATCATCTTCGCGTACCTAGGCATTTCCTTTAAAGCTTCGATTAACGGGATATTTACCTGAATCTATTTAAGCATCTCAATGAACTTCTTGTACTGATCTTCCTTTTGGTGCTTAGCCAATCTTTGTGGGAATGGTGCAGGTGGTCTTTTCCTCCCAATCACTTGGAACTTGTCTTTCTCAACTATTATCTCTTTTACCGGCTTTGCAACTGTCTCAGTAGTTTTCGCAGTCTCTTGCTGAATATTCTGTTCTTCAGGAACATGCTGGACTGTCACATCTATCAGCCTTGTTGATTCATCCAGCTCAATGGGTACCTAAATAAGAGTCAGCCTGTATGTTTTCTCGAGCTCTCTCCTGCTCTACATCAAGATCTCTACCATTATGCAAACTTACCGCCATTAGCTGCTTTGGGCCCTGATCCTTGGGATTGGTTTGGGTATCTGCAGGCAATGTCCCTTGAGGACGGTTATTCAAAGACATAGCAATTTGGCCTACTTGCATTTCAATATTTTTTTTATAGCTGCGTCATGTGCATCTACCCTTTCATTGGTCTTTGCATTGGACCAAATCACCTGTTGCATCATCGCTTCCAGTCTAGCGAAGCCATCTTCTTATCTCCCACCTTGCTGCTGCTGAGGTGGATGGTACCCTTGCTGCTGATTATTACACCCCTGAGGTCTAGGATAAGGTGCCATATTGTTGGGAGGTCTCATGCCTCCCATTTTTCCGGCATTGTATTGTGGTTGAGGCGGCCTGTACTGCTGTTGTGTCTGCTGGCCCCAGTTCTGTTTTCCTTGCCTCTGACCCCCATAATTAGACATATAATTCATATCCTCTGGGTGTTGGTGATGATGTTCATGCTCTACATTCCATGGATTACCAATTGGCTGACTGACGCAAGATGTACATAAGCCCCCATTGGTAGTATCAACTATATGTAACTACTGTTTTTGTCTCGACTCCTCCACCTTTTTAGTGAGGATGCTCGTCTGTGTCAAGAGAGTCGCCATATTCTCAGCCATAGTGTTGGAAGGATCAAGAGGCACTGAATGCACTACTGGAGTGATGGGTGCGTTCTTGTTCGTCCACCCTGAATTCTGAGCCATTTTATCTAGTAGATTCTACCCTTCTCTCCAGATCTTGCTCAAGAATGCCCCACCAGCTGAAGCATCCACAATATTCTTCATACTGTCTGAAAGTCCCATGTAAAAATGTTGTCCCAGCATCTGCTCCGGAATACCATGATGAGGACACATCACCAACATTCCCTTGAACCTGCCCCATGTCTCATGCAATATTTCCATATGTTTCTGTTTGAAGCTCACGATCTCATCAATTTGCTGAGTTGTTTTGTTGGGCGGGTGGAACTTGTTGTGAAATTGCTTGACCAACTCATCCTAAGTTGCTATAGAGTTGATAGGGAGTGAGTTCAGCCAAATCTGTGCAGCTCCTGTCACCAAGAATGGGAACAATAATAACCTAATTACCTCTGGAGTGACGTTGGGCTGCCTTTGCGTTTTACAAATCGACAAGAAGTTATTCAGGTGCTGTTGAGGGTCTTCAAGCTGTGTCCCAGAGAATAATCCCTTGTTTTGCAACAAGTGCAGCATATTGTTTGTAATCTAGAATGATTCAGCTTGTATGGCTGGCACAACTATGGTGGTGGCCAGATTGTCAGCTGTGGATTGTGCCCAGTCATATAGAGCTCCCTCGGGCACAAGAGGTGCCTCTTCCCTGACATTTGCATCATGTTGCTGATTCCTGTCATTTCCGTTTGGATTGATTACGTCTCCCATGTTAGTTTCGAGTTCGTCTGTCTGTTGAGATGGTTGATGTCTTTTGTTGGCACGGTTCAAAACTCGAAATGTTTTCTCAGGGTTTGAGAGTCCTTCAAGCAGTTCTCCAATCCTTGTAGAATTTCTAGGCATACACCTGTGCAACCAAGTCAACCGTCAAAAGTTTCAATCAAAAATTAGGTGTAAAGAAACTAGCTACACCAATAATTTCTGTTATTCTATCAATGGCAGTTGGTAATTCCGTTAACTCCCCGGCGACGACGCCAAAATTTGATCACGTCCAAGTATATCCTCTAAATAGGATTCTGCGGACGTTGTAAATAAAACCCGAGTATTACGCCCAGGGTCGAATCCACAGAGAGTCAACCTATCAACTGCTACCTTTAGACCCACTAAATTCTTTAGAACCAGCTCCAAAAGACTTTTGAATCACTGTTTAAGGTTTCCTTATGAACTAAAATTATAGAAAAATAACAAGCTATAACTAAATAACTAAGGTTGTAGACAAATATGAGAGACAAGCTAAGGTAATGACTTCCCCTATTGATGGAATCCCTTCTGTTTATGCTTCATACAAATTTACCAACTCACTTTATCAATCATAAACACTCACCTCACAATAATTCTCTCCCGAGCAATCACCGTAATATACCATTGCACTCTCCCGAGATACACTAGCTAGCTTTAATTAGCACAGTTCATTTAAGATTACACCCAACGCTTCGTTATTCCTAATTCCGCCTTTAAACCCGCAGATATAGATTCCTCTTATTACTTTAGGAGTGGTGTTATTCAACAACTACCTAAATATGCACTCTTTTCCAAGTTATGCACACTGAATAGGCACAGCTAATTGAGGATCCTGTCAATTAACTACAACAAGAACATAGTTGAATAAATAAAGATTAAAAATGGCAAATTTGCATTAATATAAACGAAAAGTTCATCCCTCAATAGGTTCCATCAAGACATTAGACAAAGAAATTAGCTACTCATAACTATGGGTAAATAAACTAAAGTCAAATTCATCATAAAAATCAAAAGAAAATAATAAAGATGTTTTGAGAAATCTCTCACAATAGTTCTTCCTTCCAAGATAACCTAAAAATCAATACTTGCCTCCTTTGGGCGAAGTCTATTGTTTAAATAGGGTTTAGGTCTAAAAAATCCCGTTTTTACACTTTGGTCCCTTACTTTTCGGCGCCTGTCGCGATTCTGCCGTGGTCGCGGTGGAACCATGACAGAACATCGCCTCTGATTTTTCGAGGTTCTGCAGCAGCCTTTCACCGCGGTGGAACAGTATTTTCGGCTCCCAAGGGCTGGTATGACGTGACTTCAATGGAAATTTGCATATTTGGCATCTTTTCTCCAGTATTGACTCCAAAATAGCTCATTAGCCTTCCTTAGCCATTTATTACCTATAAATCATGAAAAACACTAATAAGAGCATTTTGTTATCATATATATCATCAAAACAACATAAGAATGTGATTATTCAAGGTGTGATTATAGTCAAATTTACCTATTATCAGGGACAAAAGAAAAGAAAGAAACATATTTGGAAGGGTATATTATATTCTCAGTCTATAAGGAATTGCGTACGTGCTTATGTAAGATACCACCAAATAATAAAAATATGATAGAATTAATTTCGATGGCCTTTACGAACGTCAGAGGTGGACATATGATTTAAAAATAGTAGGGTCACCACTACGGAATAAAAATTTGAGGAAATGCTAGAGCGAAATCGAATCTAGACAGCACATTAAAAGTTAAGTTTTGCCCCCAAATCGACCAATGTTGCCATTTAAGCTTTGAATTTTAGGGTGTCAATCAAATTATATACAAGTTATTAACATATATAAACACATACAATTTTTTTTTGAAATTACCGGGGGACAATAACCCTCTACTCTAAAGGGTAGGTGCCTCTGACCAACAAGGATTGTAGGAGTCCGAAACTTTTTTAATAATTTTTTGGACAAAAAATACGTTTTTACTACTAAAAAGAAAGTTACGTAACTATCTAATTCGCAGTACTATACTACGAATTACTTTAACGCAAATTTAGCCGTTAAAGTAATTCGCAGTATAGTACTGCATATTATTAAAAAAAAAAATTTTAACCGATTCACAATACAATACTGCGAATTGAGTACACTCCGATTTTTGGGCTCAACAATTCGCAGTACTATACTGCGTATAAGTAATACACAGTATAGTACTGCGAATTACTTTAATAAAATAAAGGCCCTTCTTCTTCCCCAAGACAATTCGCAGACTCCCCCCCCATTAAAAAACAATCTCACCCCACTGCTGGTCCCCCTTCGTCAAAAAAAGAAATTTTGGGCCCCACTCCTCACCTAAAAAGTAAAGAGTGTAGGTCCCACACACAAGACAAGCTTTGGATTCCTTCTTTCGGGTGCAAAAATTCGATTTTAATCAAATTCAAAAAACTTACATTGAGGTATTTCGATTTTGTTTATGCCAAAACTCGTATAGTACATGCATATTTGTATTGTTTAATGTGTTTCCATATTAATTTGTGTTATGTTTGTATTTAAATTTGTATCTTGTTTATACCCGGATTGATTTATTAGCTTTGGGACAAAAAAAGTTAAAATTTGATAAATAATTTATATTGTTAATGTTATGTTTTTATTTAGTTAAATAATAAATAAATATTATTTATTTAGTTTGTTGTTCATATTTGTNATTTCAATCAAATTCAAAAAACTTAAATCGAGGTATTTCGATTTTGTTTATGTCGAAACTCGTATAGTACATGCATATTTATATTGTTTAATGTGTTTCCATATTAATTTGTGTTATGTTTGTATTTAATTTTGTATCTTATTTATACCCTGATTGATTTATTAGCTTTGGGACAAAAAAATGTTAAAATTTAATAAATAATTTATATTGTAAATATTATGTTTTTATTTGGTTAAATAATAATAAATATTATTTATTTAGTTTGTATGTTATGTTTATTATTTTTATATGTAATAGTGACCTTTTAGAGTAGTAAAATAAAGAGCCTTTTAGCGTAGTAAAATATAGAGTCTTTTAGCTTAGTAAAATATAGAGCCTTTTAGCGTAGAGTGCAAAATATAAAGCCTTTTAGCTTAGTAAAATATAGAGCTTTAAGTATGTAGTAACTGCAAACTCTATCCAATAACACTTTATAAAATTAATTATTTAATTTATAAAAATAAACTTACAAAAGTAACAAATTAATATATGTTGTCAAATAACTCAAATATCGAGCCCGGAACTCATAGATAATTACTCAGTCCAATGCAATAATCAATTATTCAATTTATTAAATTAACAAAATTGTAAAAATGCTGAAATTGATACGCATAATAATTAAGGATAAGTTGGTGATACCAGGGGTCAATTATCGAGCCTGGGAACCCATACATAATTATTCAGTCCAATTCAATAATTTTTAATTTAATTCTTTAATCTAACAAAATTTCATCGGTAATTGAAATTTACATGCATAATAATTAAGGATAACTTGGTGCGACCGGGCCTCAAATATCGAGCCTCGAAGGCCATACATAATTATTAAGTCCAATTCGAGAATTTTTAATTTAATTTATTAAACAAATAAATTTCTAAAAAATGTTCGAAATAACACACATAATAATTAAGTATAACTTGGTGCTAATGGGCCTCAAATATCGAGCCTGGAAGCTATTCATAACTATTAAGTCCAATTCAAGAATTTTTAATTTAATTAATTAAACTAATAAATTTCTAAAAAATATTAAAAATGACACACATAATAATTAAGTATAGCTTGGTGTTACAAGACCTCAAATATCGAGCCTGGAAGGGCATACATAATTTTTAAGTCCAATTCAAGAATTTTTAGTTTAATTTATTAAATAAATAAATTTCTAAAAAATATTCAAAATGACACACATAATAATTAAGGATAGCTTGGTACTACCGGGCCTCAAATATCGAGTCTCGAACCCATAGATAATTACTCAGTCTAATATTAAAAATAATTATTTAATTTATTAAACTAACACACACAATTAATTTTGTTTAAATTATAATAGACAATATGACCTTTCCTCCGCCTGCGCATCCTGGACCTGCCGAGGATAAACTATTAGTGTTGCAGGGCGACCATAGGTCCTCATATGTATAGGAGGGATAGCTATCGGAGCAGGCTCTCCGCCCCAGGAAACCTGACGATTTGTGGGAGTTCATCGTGGAGCATCCTTTACATGCCCGCGTAGTCGCGCGCCTACATGCTACGGGTTTCTATACGATTTTTGAGCTTGGACGGATGCAACTTGATTGGTCTCTTATCACGGCCTTGGTAGAGCGGTGGCGACCGTAGACGCACATTTTTCACTTGCCCACTGGAGAGGCCACCATCACGCTGGAGGATGTTCAGGTTTGTACGGGCTGCGAGTAGATGGACGGGTCGTGGCACTGCCTCAGTACATTAGATCCATGACGCGTGCACAATTTTTGGATATGATGGGGCAGATTACTGGTTATAGACCTCAGGGTGGCGCTGGGGGTAGTCACGTTCTTTTATCAGCCATCAGAGATCATATGGTGTTTTTGCACCCAGACATTACTGGCGAGATGAAGGATCTCCACATTGAGAGGTACATGCGGTTGGCGCTACTCCTGTATTTTGGGTGTGTCTTGTTCCCGAATACTCCAGGGAGTACTTTGAGTATGCGTTTTCTCCATCATCTTCAACGACTGGATGATATACCCTAGTATAGCTAGGGTGTTGTTGTTCTCGCATACCTGTATATGAGCATGTGCCGGGCGAGCATGGGCACAGCGGTGGACATATGTGATTTTCTGCCCCTCCAATATGTGACAACATTTTCGAATACTCTATTCATTACTCCGAATTCTATATGGTCGAAATGACTTATAAATTTTACATCAACCTTTTATCTTAGGTTTGGGCCTGGCAGCGGATCATGTCGTTGCAGCCACCTCTACCACCACGTGCACCTGGTAAGGCTTATCCGTTTCTCTCTCTAGCTTCTAGGTGGATTCTGCGGCGTAGGAACTACCGAGGGAGCGATGCTCATCATAATCTCCGCCTTGTCAGGGATGTGTTAGATATGCTGGTGGACTGACAGGTAAATATGTACCTACACTTTCTTGTTTTAAATTGAGTTGTGTTGCGCATACTCACTTTTATGTTATTATTTGGCAGTTCATCTGGACGCCATACATCGATGAGTTGCTAGCTCAGCTGCCTGATATTTTCTCAGTCGACGCAACTGTGGTATGCATATGGTTCCTGCCATTCAGACAAGTGACATACAGAACATAAAATACCACCATGACGATCAGATATTAGATAAATACCCGAACGCTGTTTGACAACATACTGCTTCAAGTGGTTCAAAAAAATCGTCCACGTCTCTTCACTTTCGTTGGCACATATGGCATAAGCTAGTGGAAATATTTGTCTGTAGGCATCAACTGCAACTGCAACTGCAATCAAAAGCTTAATATCATACTTTCCATAGACATGAGTACCGTCTATGAAAATTACAGGACGACAATGCACAAAACCATCAATTGCTGCTTTAAATGACCAGAACACATAGTTGAAAATATATTCGGCTTTGTCCGGACTCCGCTCATGCCTCCATTTAACAACAGTGCTGGGGTTAAAGTGTTGTAGTGCGGCCATGTACCTGGGCATATTTGAAAAAGACTTATTCCAGTCGCCATAAATAAGTTCAAATGTACATTTGCGATCGAGATATGACTTTCTTTTGGTTATAGTACAACCATACTCCTGGTGGACAGCTGTAATACACTCTTCAATCTTGAACCTAATGGACACTTCCAAATATGGAATCAAGACAAGAGAAATCAAGTCCACATTCAAGTTGAAGTGATTCTCATTGAATGTGTCCATTTCACATCTGTGCTCGCTAATAAATTTACCCTCTTTCCACAAACCTGATTTTTTCTTACTGGCACGCAACATCCAGTGACAACCCATAAACCACATACGACATACAACCTTGTATACCTCCATAGTTTACTCACTTACCGTCATCTCACGGCACTCTCTTATACTGTAGATTTTTACAGCCCTAATTAGGCGAGCTTTATCGGGGAAATACAAGCCCTTTGTCAGAACAGCTGGTCTAGACTTATCCTACATCGCTGATCGAATTTCGTCATCATCCCTTGCAAGGGCATCCATGTTCGGCATACTTGGCAAATTATCAAGGTAGGGAATATTCCGCTCATGAAATGGCACGTGGGACTCGTACACTCTTTGTCTAGCGGGAGGTGGAGGAACATGCTCCCTCGTCAGCTCAGGTTCAACATTCACTTCCTCCTCCTCATCACCCTCATCATGGAAGGGTGTGTCATCTCCAGACTCATCCGCATTGTTGTCATAATCACTATAATCTTCCTGAATATGTGCATCAGCCAAATCACGAGTCAATACGTCGTCTATGGGAAACTGTGTGAGATCAATAACATCGGGAAGCTCATTTTCACTGCACAAAAAGAACAAAATGATAAGTTACCCAACTACATAAATACTTTTGATATAGCTATATCACTTTACTTACAAGTCGTACTGTCTTGATGTTTCATGATGGATATTTTCTTATTGGTGATAACTCCCGGATGGACCACCGTGCTCCAATACTCCAGAACTACGCATATTCCAACTACGGACAGGGTCATAACTTGTAAAATTCATATCCGGACGGTACCCCCTATTAAAAATATAAGTGTTAATACAAATCCAATTAAAACATAAAATAAACATCGCTAAAGCGTAGTAAAATTGAAGTTTACCAGTCGTCTTGTGGATTATATAAAGTCGAAAAATTATTTTGTGGCTGCTCATTCGCCGGTGGTGACAAGTTTAAATCAAGGCAAACTCTTTCATCAGCAATCTGTCCGACAAAAACTGCTCCAGAATAACCACCCGATGACTGGGGGTTATCCCTACTATGCACGCCCTCATTATTGGGAACGTCTTCCCCCTTGACGTACATTTCCAATAATTTCATTACAATAAATTCCCTGTATTCATCTAGAATCCGTAAAAAATATCTAAGAGTTTCATCATCCTCGATGTTAAACTCAGAATAATAAGCAAACCCCTGCGGAGTCACTGAATAGGAAAACCTACCGGTTACTTTAAGGTTAACCGTACGCTTCCTCACACTTATTTTTTTTACATAACAACGAAACCAATTTATCAAACTCCATAGTAAGCGGCAATTTAACATGACACCGTGGAGGTGAGCTATACCTCACAGAGTTATTCTCCGGCACAACCTCACCTCCAATATAATGAAACCCTTATTTTTGGCTCTTCAGACATTGTACAAAAATGATTTATAAGAAGAAGAGAGAAGTATGGACGGAAGTTTGTAGTTTGTATTGAATGAATTTTCATAAAATTGAAATGCCTTTAAATAAGGCAAGTCCGAGCTTGGGGTACAGAATTTTTTTAAGCAATTCGCAGTACAATACTACGTTTTATGTGTTTGAATTATTGTTATGTCGGTTAATCATTGGTGGGGCCAAATTAATAAAAAAATCACATTACAGTATTGCGATTAAGTAATTCGCAGTATTGTACTGTAAATTAGTTAAAAAAAGATTTTTTAATGATACGCAGTACTATACTGCGAATTACTATTTTTTTTAACTAATTCGCAGTACTGTACTGCGAATTACTGTAATGGCTAAATTTTCGTTAAAGTAATTCACAGTATAGTAGTGCGAATTAGATAGTTATGTAACTTTTTTTTAATAGTAAAAACATATTTTTTGTCTAAAAATCATTAGAAAAGTTTCGGACATAGGATTGTAGTGAGTGATAAACACTCTTTATTTTTAACCAATTGTTTTTGGTTAAAGCAATGAGTATAAAGACATTTTTATTAACGAGCATTTTACGTGCAATATAAAATTTTCCGACACGAATTTAAAAAATTTAATATGAATACTGAACATCGAATAAAAAATTCAGATAGCCTTTGACTAGGTCCGTCGGTTGGGCCCATTAAATTGAAAAATAGAGACAATAAGTGTCTAACATTAGTGAAGAAGAAAAGTTTCTTTTTCATTCCACTTGGAATTTGGCCTTAAAATTGGAAAGGTTCATTCATTGGAAAGAGATAAAGTGCATGCTTAAATTATTGTAGTAGTATTACTTTCCCATATGAATAGTTGTTTGTACAAGTTTGAATTCAAACTATAAAATTTTACTAAAAATAGAGGATTCCCGAAGGTAACAAAGTACTCCCTCCGTCTTCGTATAACAATCGTGATTACTAAAAATAATTATTTTAAATTATTTCTTATTTAAAAGTTTAAAATAAAATTAAATTTTTTTTCTTCATTTTTATCCTTAATAATAATTATTTTTAAAAATAAAAATAACAAATAAATAAAATAAATATTCAATAAATTATATTTTAAGAGCACAAGCAAAGGAATTAGAGTTTCGTGGTGTGATATTCCATGATTCATAATAATAATCACTTCCTTGCTTAAATTTCAAAATATTTATCTATAGGAGAAGCGTTTCAATTATAAGTTGTCCGAAGCAATAAATGAAATAAAAGATTAATCTACATTATTCACAATTGAAGACACAGTTTATTTGACTTTATATGACACAATAACTATTTAGAAAGTGAAAGCAGTTTCGTAATCATATTTTGGCAAAAATATTTAAAATTATTAACTTATCTTATAGTATCTTTTATGTAGCTTCAAAGAATATAAAAATTTTATTTTAAAAAACTTGAAAATTTATTATAAAATTAATTAATTTGACCCTCATAATCCAAAAAAACAAAAAAGTGTCTAGGTTCATCCTCCCTATCCCACACCAAACTTGACTTATACCCACTCAATATTTATAGGAATCAATCCTTCCAAAAATTCCATATCATTTTCGGGTTTATTTCTGGAAATATTTTTAAGAAAATCTTTTGAAACAGTTTGTTATTTTTTTTAGCGAAAAGTTTTTTAGACAATTTTTTTTAACAAAAAAGTGATCCCATGGTGCAACAACAACAACTAATACTCAATCCAATATTTAATTTGATGGTGCAAAACAGTAAAAAAATTCTTGGAAAAATATTATAAATATCCAAACTTTTGTTTACAAAAAAAAAAAAGAAAATTCTTGGAAAAATATTATAAATATCCAAACTTTTGTTTTAAAAAAAGAAGTTGTCCAAAGTATAGAATCTTTGTCTTTCGACATTGCTGACATATATCGGTCAAAAGGAAATCAAATATTTTATTTCCATAAAAATACCCAACAAATCTCTCCCTCCAATATTTAATCACCCTATAAATTGCACACCAACTTTTATTAATCCCCAAATACAGAAAATAGAGAAAAAAAGAAAGAACTACTCTCTGCAACTCCATTAATGGCGACCTTAAGCTCTCTTTTTCTCAAAACTCCAACCCCAACTCAACCTTTCCCTAAAACCCACAAAACCCATTTCTCCATACCTCTCAATCTACCTATGTCATCTCGCAGATTCGGGTCCGGGCCCAAACAACAAGCCCGGACCCGAATTCGCTGCGGTCTGATAGAACCTGACGGCGGGAAACTAGTAAATCTCGTCGTCGAAGAATCACAGAAAGCCCAAATAACTAAACGGGCTTTATCATTGGCCCAAATCAAGCTTTCAAAAATCGATATTCAATGGGTTCATGTTTTAAGTGAAGGTTGGGCCAGCCCATTAAAAGGATTTATGAGAGAATCCGAGTTCCTCCAAACTCTTCATTTTAATTCGACCCGACTTGAAAACGGGTCGGTTGTTAACATGTCGGTTCCAATTGTGTTAGCGATTGATGATTTTCAGAAAGATCAAATTGGTGGGTCCAGTAGTGTGGTACTTGTTGATGACAAAAATAACCCCATTGCCATTTTAAATGAGTAAGTGAATTTTTTCTGTGTTTTTGAAATCATTAATTTAATTCTTGACACCATTATTTCTGTTTCTGTACCACTTTTGGTCCCTCAGTTACCACTAAATTATGATTTTAGTCCTTGTGATATTTCGCTAAGCATTTTTAACTTTGAGTTAATTAAGATGTACTCCCTCCATCCCCATTTATGTGATGATATTCATATTTCGATAATCAAATGAGTTATTTTTTTTACCATTGTTTTTTCATCTGTCTTTTAATTAGTTTGAATTATTAGTTATTATGACTTATAATATCTTTTTACGTAGTGTCTAAATATATTAATTTTAAACTTAAAGATTTCAGTAAAAAGTTTAAATTTTAAAAAGCGAAAAGTGTAACATAAACATTTTTGGTCCTGAAATATGTGATATTTAGAGTATTTTACATATTTAACATAGCACATAGTCTTTGAACTCCTGTTTATGTGATGAATTTTTTCTTTTAGTTCCCTCCAAAAAGAAGAGGACAACTTTTTAAATTTAGAAACAATTTAGCTTAAAGTTCATATTTTACTTTTAATGAGAATTTTCTATTATCACACTAATGCATTAACATATTTAAGAGCACAAGTTTAAAAAGTCTTTTTTTTTTCCTTTAACTTGGTGCCTATTCAAACTTTGCCACATATAGTGAAACAAAAGAGTAGGTAATTAAAAGTTTTCAACAATTAATAACAACAACAACAACCCATTATAATCCCATTTAGTTGGGTTTGGGGAGAGTAGTGTGTACGCAGACCTTACCCCTACCATAGAGTAGACCCTCGGCATCCTTTCCTCCAAGAACTTCCCACCTTGCTCTTGGGGAGACTCGAACTCACAACCTCTCGGTTGGAAGTGGAGGTTGCTTACCATCAGAACAATTAATAATTTATTGAATTTGTGAAGATTCACAAGCAAGAGGATCAAAAGTGGAATTTTCATTTAATTGAAGGTTAGATGTGCTTAACTAGATATCACAAGCAACAAAATCCGAATTTGTCAATATTTCATAAATTTCCCTTTCAACATTGGCCATGAAGTCACGGGTTCAAGCCGTGGAAACAACCTCTTGCAGAAATGCAGGATAATGCTGCATACAATAGACCCTTGTAGTCTGACCCTTCCCCGGACCCCGCACATAGCGGAAGCTTTAGTGCACCGGCCTGCCCTTTTTTTCTTTCAACATTGACATGCACTAGGTCGACTGTGATATGCCCATGTCAATGGCATGAGGTTGGCCGTCGCAGGCCACTATGGCACGAGGTAGGCCGTGGCATGCCTAGTCCACCATGGCACGAGGTCAGCCGTGGTAGGCCACCATGGCACGAGGTCGGTCGTGGCATGCCTATGTCAATGGCATGAGGTCGGCTGATCACCATCAATAATATAGTCAAATTACTTGAAGAGTATTATGCAACTGAATCTTGTAAAATATTTTGTGCACTATCATGTGTGCTTACAGGGGAATATTAATTACACTGTCTGTAAAATATTTTTCTATATATGAATTATTTTTCCTGAATCCAATATCTGTAATAGTCTTTTTAGTAGATGTAGTAACTGAAATTGCTAGAAGGCAGTAACTTACTCTGTGATATACTCAATGGATGTTTTTACATTTTGGAATATATCTAAGATTTTGATCAGATTAATATTCCGCTCTTTGTTTAGCATTGATTTTAAATCCTGGATTTGCCTGTGCTGATGTCATGTCTTTCTTACGTGTAATGTCTTTCCGTGTTAATTTGGTAATTGCAGTATCGAGATATACAAGCATAACAAAGAAGAACGGATATCACGGACATGGGGAACTACTGCCCCGGGACTTCCTTATGCAGAGGAAGCTATAACTCACGCTGGAAACTGGCTAATTGGTGGCGATTTGGAAGTTATAGAACCGATCAAGTACAATGATGGTCTTGACAGGTTCCGGCTTTCACCTGCTGAACTTCGTGATGAATTTACAAGGCGTAATGCGGATGCAGTTTTCGCTTTTCAACTGAGAAATCCTGTGCATAATGGCCATGCTTTATTGATGACTGATACACGTCGACGACTTCTTGAAATGGGATATAAGAATCCTGTCCTTTTGCTTCATCCTCTTGGTGGTTATACTAAGGCAGATGATGTTCCACTTCATTGGAGAATGAAGCAACATGAGAAGGTTTGTGCTTTTGTTTTACTCAGCCTGTGGTTTTCTGTTTCTTCGCAGTAAAATTAAAGCAATGAAATGCTATGCTACTTGATTGGCCTTCCCCTTCAACCGGCCAAGCATCTATAGGGGCTAGAAGCCCGAATACGGGTTTGGCTGAGCCAGTAACTTTTGCTTAAATAGTGTATTTCTGTTTACCTTCGGTTTTTGGCAGTAAAATAAAGAAATGAAATGCTAGACTACTTGATTCCCTTACCACATTCAACCAACAAAGCTTCCACAGTCCTTTTCGATAAAATTTCTTGCTGACATCTGTTTGCATTTTTAAGTGTCTATTCTTGTGTAAATTATGGAAGGGACCTTAGAGCAACGGTAAAGTTGTCTCCGTATGACCTATAGGTTACTGGTTCGAATTGTGGAATCAACGACTAATGCTTGCATTAAGGTAGACTGTCTATCACACCCCTTGAGGTGTGGCCCTTCCTCGGACCTTGCGTGAACACGGGATGCTTTATGCTCTAGGTTGCCCTTTTTCTTGTGTGAGATACGGCTTGAAGAAAGTAGAAAAAGTATTCATTTTCTTTTGATCCCATTTGTCACTGAAATCCCAGATAAAATTTGATTCGCTTTATTTGAGTCATATAGTGGCAATTGTGTTGCTTTCTAACTGAATACGTGACTGGAAACTCTTCTCAGGTACTTGAAGATGGGGTTCTTGATCCAGAGACAACTGTTGTTTCTATATTCCCATCTCCTATGCACTACGCTGGTCCAACCGAGGTGCAATGGCACGCAAAGGCTCGGATCAATGCAGGTGCTAACTTCTATATCGTGGGACGAGATCCAGCAGGTATGGGTCATCCACTGGAGAAGAGAGATCTATATGACGCAGATCATGGCAAGAAAGTACTCAGTATGGCCCCAGGACTAGAACGGCTGAATATCTTGCCTTTTAGGGTACGACAACAATTAATCGTGGTTAAAATGCAACGCGTCTTTCCTTTTAATCTTCAAACTCTGATGTGAATACTAAATTTTCTTGTAGGTGGCTGCGTACGACAAGACTCAGAATAAAATGGCTTTCTTTGATCCCTCTAGGCCTCAAGATTTTATCTTCATTTCAGGCACCAAGGTATATCTATCTCTCCATTGTCTTTCAGCGTTCTACCCCTTTCCACGTCCTGTGCTAGATCAATTATTGTGTTGATCAGGCGGCGGATGTAGCATAGGAGTATCGGGTTCATCTGAATCTAGTACTTTTAATTGTGCATAAAAATCCAGTAAAATTACAATAAATAATAACTATGAACGTATAACCTTAAAGATATAACATGTTCAGTACTAAGAACTTTAACGGTTGAACTCATAGAGCTTAAATCCCGAATCCGCCTCCGATGCTGCTGTCCGCCAGTCAATATTGCGCAATTAATGCGTTCGTTTTTTTCTTTTCAGATGCGAGCGCTTGCAAAGAACAAGGAGAGTCCTCCAGATGGATTTATGTGTCCTGGTGGTTGGAAGGTTTTGGTGGAATACTATGATAGTTTGGCTTCAACTGAAAACGGCAGAATTCCTCAACCTGTGCCTGTTTGAATGTTTCATTTATTTAGATTTTAGAAAGTGAATTACTCTCTTTATGTGGTGTCTGAACATTTGTTCAACATTACTCTCCAAAAGACAATTAATAATAGTGTGACCAAGGTATAGGCTGATGAACAAGTGTTTCCATCTTGTAAATTATAGTGCTAAATTTATGCACACAACTGTGTGCACTTATATTATAGTTACTGCTTTCATTGAAAATGAGTTTCATATTTTCTAGTGGAATTGGACTATGTAGTATGGAAGTTGTAAAAATTGCACGGGGCGCCCTATTTGGGCGCCCTTCTTTAACCTGTAGTCGTTTTGTCTTTTTGTTTGCATCCGTACCCACTTTTTAAAAAACTTCAGCTTCCCTTTATAACTGAAAAACTTCAGCTCTAGAGAGCTGAAGTTTCCGGGTTACTAAACAAAAACTTCAGCTCTAGAGCTGAAGTTTTTATTTTATAACTTGAAAACTTCAGCTCTAGAGCTGAAGTTTTGGGGCTACTAAACAAAAACTTTAGCTCTAGAGCTGAAGTTTTTATTTTATAACTGGCAAACTTCAGCTCTAGAGCTGAAGTTTTTGTCTTTGTAACCTGAAAACTTCAGCTCTAGAGCTGAAGTTTCTATATTGTAACTAGGAAACTTCAGCTCAGAGCTGAAGTTTCTATGTTGTAACTAGAAAACTTCAGCTCTAGAGCTGAAGTTTCTCAGTTACTAAACAAAAGCTTATAAAATAAAACTTCGCGAGTTACAAAACAAAAACTTCAGCTCTAGAGCTGAACTTCAGGCCCGGCTACTAAAATGCTGAAGTTTTGTGTGATTGCCTTTGCTACTTCAGCCCCGTGTGCTGAAGTTATGCGAAAAAGCGGGTACGCTTGCAATTTTTTTTGCAAAGCGGGCATAGGTTAAAATGTGGCACAAAAAACGGGTATAGATGCAATTGCCCCATGGAAGTTGGAGAATTGCTTTTCATTCTTTTGATTAGGGGTGTACATAGGTCGGGTTGGTTCGGATTTTATAATTACCAAATCAAACCAATTGTGTCGGATTATTAAATCTAAAGACCAAACCAAACCAATAAAACTCGGGTTTTTCGCTCTCGGGTTTTCTCGGATTTTCGGGTTATTCGGGTTTTTTTTTCCGGTAAAATCTTCGTAAAACAAAACATATAAATTATGCTCAAAATATTTCTTTAGTCCTAGTAATATACAACTATATAAAGTATTTTTCAATAAAATAATACGAAATATGAGATATGTCATGACATTATCCTAAAATATTCAACAATAAAGA
>MU681959.1:0-35077 GCA_026770625.1 Nicotiana glauca | reverse complement strand
AAGAAGGCAAATGAGAGGTGTGTTTAATCCTAAACATTAGGCCTTCTTTTATAGGGAGAAAATCCCCCCCAACTTAAGTCTCCCACCGATGTGGGATTGCTGTATTTGCCAAATTCAACAGTATATTTATGTATATTTATTATATGTTGGCTAACCCTTAACGAAATATCTAATTTTTTATATTTTGACACCCCTGGTGAAAATTCTGGCTCTGTCACTGCCTTTCCATAACCAGAGGTCTCAGATTCGAGGGCTGGGTATGGAAAAATCCTTGATACAGAGCGCTACATCCCGAATGGGGCTCTACGCGGCACGAATCCGAATATAGTCGGGCTCCAACGAAGGTACCAAACACCGGGTGAGAAATCACAAAAAATAGTATTTGTCTTTTTTATAATTCTCGCATTTGCTTAATGGTTTTTGTTGGCTTTCGCTTTTTCTGTGCCCCTTTTTCAATTACTATTATCAATTAAAATATATCTTAGTTAATTATAATTAATTCGAAAAATTAGATTTCATTTGACTCGTTTCGGGAGATGAAATGGTCAACATAAATTATTTCTTTGTTCAGTTCTTTTCTTTGTCAGGAGTGGGAAGGAAAATATTTTGTAGTCAAAAGACACACACACACAAACACAAAAGGGTCAAGTATGGAGAACTTTTCAAATGAACCAAAAACCTACATGAACTTTTTCGTGTGTGATAATTTAGTATCTGAAACCACTCGACTAATTTAGATTCGCGATTCGAAGGACTTATTTAAGGGGAAAACACTCGTATCAGAAAAAAAAAAATCATTTAAACGGTTCGAACTCTAGATTTCTAGTCAAGAATGAGTCAAAAAGCCTACATGAATTTTTTGTGTGCAACTACCTGATATCCTGGACCACTAATTGACTAATTCGGATTGGTACAAGGCCAATTAGAGAAGGAAGCACTCCTATAATTTTTTTTTATTATAAAATTCGAACTCGAGACGTCTGATTAACATTGAAGAAATCACATTCATCCCATCATATTCTCGAGGAGTAGGAAAAGAAGGTATTTAAATTTTATAGTCAAGAGACATACCCATACACTCAAACGTGAAAAACTTTTCAGACACACAACAGTCAAGTATGGAAAAACTTTTCAAATGAATGCCTACATGAAATTTTGCGTGTGTAAATATGGTATCTGATTAATTTTGATTCACGCTTCGCAGGACTTATATAAGGGAAAACGCTTTTATTGAAAAAAAAAATCTATCCCTAGAGTTCGAACTCGATATCTTTGGTTAAAAATGAATCAACAAGGCTACATGAAATTTGTCTGTATAGCTACCTGATATAGGAACCACTAACTCGACTAATTTAAATTAGTATCTCGCAGGACCTATTTAAGGGAGAAGTGTTCCTATGAGAGATTTTTTCATTTCTAGTGTTCAAGCACGAGACTTATGATTAAGGGTGAAAGAATCACATTAAAAGTGTTTAAATTTTGTAGTCAAACGGCATAGGTGGGGAGTTGTTGAAACATGAAATTAGTAAACCTTAAGTAAGAAGTAAAAGACTGGACTCATTGCTCATTAGCTTACCCCGTAAGAGAAGATTATAATATGTTTGTAAATACAATTTATTTTATTAAAAATTACACCAGATAAATCTTTTTAGAACCATTGCTTACATATTGACCTCCTTAATTTTTTTTAGTAAAATGCTCCTGCTGCCAGAATTTTCTCATATGAAAAATTCTGACGATTGCCATTTTTTGTAGCAAATTCTGGTAAACACTGTACAAAATTAGTACCTTAGCGAAATTAGTTAATGACTAATTGATAGTTATATGAAACAAAATAAGTCATAACCTACTCAAAGAAAGTGGTTTTAAAAAAAAAATTATATGTCAGTATTATAGTTTAGTCATATTTAATATCGTCGTAGAATACATTATAAGTTCTGTAATAAACATAAGATATTTTTGATTTTTTTTAGTTCTTATTTTTTATATTTTTGTCCTTATTTGTACTTCTCCATTTTGAGGTTTATTAACAATAAGTAAACACAAGTATTATGTCTTTATGGTAACTTTAAAAAAAAATTAACTCAAAAAGGGAGAAAGGAATTTGACAAAAAGAATCTATGATTATAAGTTATTGACTTATTCTGAGAAAAACTAAGGTCAAAAATTTAAATTAATTAAACACAATGCCACCAGAATTCAGGTATGTGAAGAAGTAAATGCTTTTAATAGGCTTGACTTAAACCAATACAAAGTCTTTTTTATTCTTTTCAAATGACAAGTCTATTATTGCTATTGATAATATTATTAGTGTTGCTAAAATAAGTCTATTATCACAATTATAATATTTTTTTAATTTCACATTTGGTGTTTGGTATCCCTCTTGTGGCCCTATTAATCCGGATTGTTGCCAGGAAGTCCCATCCCGGGGTAAATTGATGCTTATCGGATGCGGTTTTATATTTAGGGCTCGTATCCGAAACATCGGATTAATGATAAAAGCGTATTTACTACTCTATCACAATGATTATCATTATAATATTATTATTGGTGTTATTGTTTTCATTGTTTATATTATTTCCATCTTGATGTTAACTTTTTTACAACTAGTGGAAGGGTCAAATTAATTATTCGAGTTTTATGGCTACACATGTTAATTTAATTAGTTCTGAAAGCAAGATTTATATATCAAGAAATCACACATGAGAAAAGGATCAAAGTAAAACATAAAAGGGTAAAAAGAAAAGTAAGTCCTTTTTTAACTCTTAATTTATAATGTGTGAATTAAACATGGAACATAACAAATTATTATAGACTATTATTTGTAAGATGAAATTATTATAGAGTATTATTTCCACTGATAATTAGTTCACTAAGTAGACTGATAAAAAACTTAATTGAATACAATATACACTCTCATTTTTAATTTACGTGATGCTATTTTCTGATTAATCTATCATGTTCTATAATTAAAAATAAGTTAGCTTTAAAATTCTCATTTCTCTTTTAACGAGAAGCTTTTATTACCGAAACAAGTGTTATAACGTGTTTCAGACCACAAATTTTAAAAGTTTTTTTTTTCTTTTTTGAATTTCAAGTCAAGTCAAACTATGTCACATAAATTGAAAAGGATATAGTAGTTATTTTTGTATATTATAAAGAATAAAATAAGAGGCCGTTTGATTATATACAAAGCCACGATTTGAAGCTTACAAGTTTGGATTCTAGTTCTTTTAAATTATCGAATTCTAAATTAATAATTTGTATATATTTATTAAATTTCTTAAAACAAATATATAATTTGATGTTTTGAATCAAAGCTACTACGTTCAATCAAACCCGTAACCTAAACTCCAGTTCCACCCCTTCATTTTATTAAAATTTTCCAGAATTCAATAATTAATCAAATCATCCTACAATTAAATCCTTGGCAGTAACACTGACATAGATAATAGCTACAATAATACAAATAATAAAATAACACTAATTAAGTTAAAAAAAACAAATATTTATAAATATTTTTTTATCATCAAGCTTCTATCCAACGGTCATCATTTTGACAAAATCATCAAAGTTGACTTGACCATCACCATCCAAATCTGCTTCTCTAATCATCTGCTCTGCCTCTTCATCTGTTAGTTTTTCCCCTAAGTTAATCATCACGTGCCTCAGCTGCACAGAATCATAAATATATTTTAACTAATTTAAATTATATACACTAACAATGGTAAATAATATTGTTAACATGTGATTATATGTTAATTACTATTCTTACTAGGTTATTAGTTAATATTTATTAAAATTTCTTTGTAATTATCACATTTATAGGGTAGGAATAAGCTTTACATGTTACCATCTCCAAACTTTATTTGTACGATTATACTAGGATTGTTATTGTTGTTCTATCTGTAAGTACCTTATAAGTAACTTAATTATGTAAATATATTTTACTATACATTATTTTAATTTACAACTATCCTGGTTTTCCATCCAAAAAACTTATATAGATTTTTGCTTACTCCGTTTCAAATTAGTTGTCATGCTTTATTTTTCGAGAGTCAAGTTATTTGAACTTGACCAATATTTTAAAATATTTTTTTATCATATTGACATGAAAAGAAAGACAACTTGTATTACTTTTTGTATAATTTTTTAATATTAAAATTTTAATTAGAAGAATTTTGATTTGATCTAATCTGATTTAACTTTAAATATTAATTAAATTGACTCCCGAAAAGTAAAACATGACAACTAATTTGAGACGGGAGGAGTAATAAATAATAAAAAGTCAAAAGGAGCAAGTGCATTGTTCAGTGTGAAGTGTGGAAAAATTCATTGCACGACAGATTGGTTTCAAAGAGATAAGCTAATAGTTATCTAGGATTTGAAACAGAACAACTGTAAAAATAAATAATATTTTATGATAATGACAGATAAAATTAACATGTGAACTCCTCACCTTCTCCTTAACTTGTTTAACTCCTTTGCACTAAGCCTTAGCTATTATTTTATGATAAGAAAGATTGTTTTAATATTTATCGTGACAATTTGTTATTCATAAATATTCCTTTTGATTAAAAAACATTTTTATCCTTTTGACTGGTCTTCACGAACAATATGAGTACATACCGTACACGATTGACTACACACCAAAAAAAGAAAGGATTATAAGAGTACTTGAAAAAAAATCTAGTAATTTAAAAAAAAAAAATCAAACTAGCACAATAAAATTTAATTTTTCAAAAGAAACAATAGAAATGGAGGTCACGATTCATTCATTTTTTCAAAAAGAAAAATTTGGATTTGAAGGAGAGCCTAAAAGGAACGATATAATGGTCTCTTGCGACCTATAGTTCATAGGTTGAGCTATAAAATTAGAGCTCGTTTGGCTTAGCTGATTTAGAGTACCTGATAAACATTATGTGCTGAAAAGCACTTTTAAGTGCTGAAACTGATTTAAAAAATAAGCAGTTACGTGTTTGGATAAAAGTGCTAAAATTAATAATATGCAGCTGAAGAACTGGGTATACGAAGAGTTTTGTTTTAAAAAGAAGTATTTTAGGGATAGAATAGTAAATATTCTGGTCAAACTAAAAGTGCTTATTAGCTGAAATTTGATAAGTTGGGGAAAACTAACTTATGACTTTTGGCTTATTTTTGGGTTATAAGCACTTCTAATTTTACCAAACGCGTAGATAAGCCAAAAAGTGCTTATAAGTCAGTTTGAATAGCTTATAAGCTTAACCAAACACCCTCTTAGTCATTTATTTTTATAGGCTGCCTACGTTACACCCCTTGAAGTATTGGCCCTTTATCGGACTTTATATAAACACGAAATACTTTGCGTACCGAGCTATCTTCTCGTGAAAACCTAGAGTTATAAGGACAAAAAACTCACATCATTGGCTGAAATGTAGCCATTTTGATCTTTGTCAAACACCTTAAAAGCTTCTTTTAGTTCCTCCTCTACATCAGTCTCCTGATCATAAACAAGTAAACAACCCAAGAAAAAAAAAGAATAATAATATTAAACCATTGTTTTAAGTAGAAATCAAAACATTAAGCAATTATTTTAGTCCCATCCCACTTCTCCCTACATTTAAAAACTTTCTAGTGTTAAGGGGCGAAAAATTACTCATATATATATATATATATATATAGAGCCTTATTTGTGCATTATATAATTTTTCGAGGAAGATGATTCAATTGAACCCCTTCGTTGAACTTAGCTACAATTTGCTTGACATAATTGAGAAGAAAAATATGAAAGAAAATTTCGGAAAAAACTTATTTGCACCAAGTGTTTATATAATATATATATACGATGCATGATATTTGTATATACACTTAAATCAATTAACAATAGAAAGTTGATATTGTTAAAACACCTGATGCAAATAAGCTTTTTACTGAATCAAAATAACAGGTTGAATATGAGGTTTTTACCTTCATTTTCGTGGTGATGAGGTTCAAAAATTCAGTAAATTCAATGATTCCATTCTCATCAGCATCAATTTCATTAATCATATGATACAACTCTTCCTCTGTTGGATTTTGATCCAATGACCTAATCACAGTTGCCAATTCTTCAATTGTAATGCAGCCTGTACATACAATACATTTTAAAAACACATTCTCAAAGTCTTTACCTTGTAGCTTTTGACAAACACAATATAATTAAAAATGTCATCTCGATACACAAAATATTTTGCGTTTAAGCAGAATTCAGAAAAGAACCGCACCCCGAAACACAGTATAAGTGAAAGAAATAAAAAGAAGAAGGAATCATTCAAGAAAAAGAAGACTACTAACCATCTCCATCTTTGTCAAATGGTGTTTCTTTACATTCAATAAGTTGATCTGATTTTAATATATCTGCCATGATATTATTTCTTGGATTTTCGGACACAGAGATGGAGGAACAGCTTTTTTTGTTTGTGTGTGTGAGAGGGAGAGAGAGAGAAATATGGGCATAGATGTGTCCTGGCTGGGCTTTAAATAGAGGAAACAGTATTGTCCCTAGAGGGCTTAGTAAACATTCAATTTCATTAAAATTTACAAAATATTATTCCCTCCGGTTCAAAATAAGTAATTTTTTGGTATTTTTCTTGTGATCCAAAATAAGTAATTTTTTCATATTTTACCTTGGAGTAAATAATATTGGAATATGTGTTAGGAGTGTTTATGTGAGATAATAAAGGTTAATATGGTCAATTATATTGCTAATTAATGTTAAAAAGTGGATTTCTTAATTTGTGTGAAAACATAAAAAAAATCACTTATTTTGGACCGGAGAGAGTACAAGTTAGAAAAAAGGAGGAGTAAATAAGGGGTTTGACCTAAGAAAGGAAATACTAGTACTCCCTCTGTCTCATATTATCAGTCGTGATTATTAAAAATAGTTGTATCAAATTATTTATCATTTTAAAAGTCCAAGACAAAATTGATTTTTTTTTTTTACCCGTAGTAATAGTTATTCTTGAAGATGGAGATAATACATAAATAGAATAAATATTCAATTAAGAGAGATTTTATCTTAAGAAATAAATAAGAATAGAATAGTCCAATCTCTTTCCTAATTAATATTTCTTAAGGGGCGCGTAAAAGAAAAACATGATACATAATATGAGACAGAGGGAGCAGTACATTTGATACATAACTATGAAGAATTGATCTTTTTTTTCCATCCTATATTCGGTATTCGCGTTACACTCCGATTAATTCAAATTCACGCCGCGTAAGAACTATTAAAGGGGGAAATAAAAAATAAATTTATTCTTAATGTTTAAATTCGAGACATCTGGTTAAGGACGGATAGATAGGAAGAACTGAGTTAACCTTCTAATTTTCTTTTGATGACAAGTAAAAATTATCTCATTTGATCTGTTACAATTATAATAGAAGAAAATAATTCCTACAAATTTCATATATTTTATGAATATTTGTAACGGATTAAAAAATCAATCTTTCCCCTCTTTGATATAAGAGGAGACTCAAAAGAGATCACTTGACTATTTCAAGTGGTAATGCTTAAAATAAACCAAAATATAGGGAAGGATCAAAATATAATAGAAAAAAGGATGAGAATAGTAATTTTTTTCCAAAACGTTCTTTTAATATTAAAATATAGTTTTTTAATTCCAAAAATTATTACTTTTGGCTTTTGAAAATGTTTTTCTCAAGGCATTTCCAAATAAAGAGGCTTTCCTAAATAATAATAAAAAAAATTACTTAAATTAAAAAAAAAAGTCAAATTGTGTTTAAGACCGGAATTAGTAGTAGTGGTCATGATCCCGTCACGTAAGCCATCTCAACCCTGACCAAAAACCATCAAAGATTCTGCCATTTTTCTATTTTTAATTTAATTTCTTGGAGATTCTACACCCCAGAAAATAATTAAGAGTGTTCAATAAAAAGTTAAAAACCACAAAATGGGGTGATATGGGTCGGATCACTCTATTTTCAAAAGTCTCATATTCAAGCCTCAGATATGAAGTAATTTCGGGAAAATAGCATGGGCTTATCAGTTTTCGGAATGATAATTGTAAATAGCCAGCGTTTGTAAAGTTATTGAAAAATAGTCATTATTTTGCTGCAACACGATAAATTCCATCATAATATACTGGAGATTGGTGCACCTATGTATGAACTTCTAGCATATTATGCCGGAACTCACACACGGAAAGTTCCAGCATAATATACTAGAGATTGGAGCACCTGTGTATGAACTTCCAGCATATTATATTGGACCGGTATATTATGCTGGAACTCCAAGATATTATGCAGGAACTCCAGTATATTATGTTGGAAGTCCAGTATATTATGAGTCTTAGGTTACAGGTTCAGGTCGCGAAAACATCCACTAATGCTTGTATCAAGATAGGGTGTCTACATTATACTCATGGGATGCGATTCTTCTCCTGAACTTACGTGAATGCAAAATGCTTTGTACATTGAGCTGCCTTTTTTTTTTTTACACAGTATTGGAAATACACGTAGAAGTCGGAAGGATTTAAAAATTTACTACTATATACACATGAAAAAAAAAAATTATTCTTATATATACAATATAATTTTCTAACAAAGAAGTATTGAAAAATACTTTGTGCCCCGTAGCTCCGCCTCTGTTATAGGATGCGAATCTGAATTAATCGGACGACTACACTAAATACATGAATGGTTAAACTAAATAAAAGAATGTGAAATAAAAGATGAATAAAATTTGAAAAATAGCTGGATGGTTAGATGAGAAGGGAACAAAGAACATTGAAAGAGAATGACTGGAGAAAGTATGGGAAGGTGTATGCTGTGTACTTTGCCTTAAACCCAAGCAAATTGTTTTTCTTTTTCTTTCTTTTGACCATTTTAGGTTTACACCCAAACAGCACGCTGCATTGCGTGCAAAAGGATTGCCATTTTTATCTTAAGAGAGTATGGCACATGATTTGTTGCTACTCTTCATTTTTTAAGTTTTTTCTTTTGTTTCAATAATTTCATTGCATATTAAGTATTAACCATACCAATGATTGATAATGGGATAACAATGGGGACCCATTTAATTTGAAGTAGTCTCGTTTAATTTTCTATTATATTCTTTGAGCCGAGGAGGGTTTATCGGGAATAGTTTATCTATTTTCATAAGGTAATCATGTGTACACACTTGACACTATTCCTCGTTAGGCCCACCTGTGGGGTTACAGTGTGATTGTTATTTTTGTTGTTTATTTTTCTATTACACACTTTAATTTTGGGGATCATATTACTTTCCTAAATTTGTACCTAAAGTGATAGCATCCACGTCCAGTGGCAGATTTAGTGGTTCACCCGAACCTTCTTCGCCGAAAAATTTCACTGTATATATAAGGCAAAATTTATTTTTTACCTCTATATATTAAATTTTGAACCCTCTTAACACAACCCAAAAGTGTACTTTAGTAGTCAAGGGGGTTCAAAACTTTCTTGAATTCCCACTAGCTACATTTTTTTTTTGAACCCCCTTCCTGGAGATCCTGCCTCTGTCACTGTCCATGGCAGCTCAACATCATTAAAGGAGAAAGATGAAGCTCTGAAAGCTCCAAGAAGGCCCATGACAAGGTCTCAAAGAAAGAAATTTCAAGACAAGCTTAATGGGCTTCAATTGACAATTAAAAAGTGTCTTATAATAGAAGAAGAGCTCCAGCACAAGGAAGATCTTTGGGCCAAGTCTTACAACTATTTGGGGGGCCCAAATTAAAGTCCAAGAGAAGATGGAATGAGGCCCAAATATGCCCCAAAAAGAGGGATATCCAGCAGCCCAAATAAGCCTAAAAAAATAGTTTCTAGAATATACATTTAATAGTTGTTTTAATCTATGTTGAATTGTATTAGTCTATTTGTATGTTGACTACATTGGTCTTAGTGTGGGTATCCTTCTATGCGGGAATATAATTCTCATTTATTGAAGTCTTGACTAGCTCCTTCTTTATTACTATATAAAGGGGTGCTTGTCTTTCATTGTCGGGAGAACATTCAAGATTAATATTATTATTGTGAGTTCTTTTGACTTTTGTGAATTTTACTTTGAGATTTATCATACAATCCTAACTAGTTCATAGCTTAAGGTAGTAAGATAATTTTCTTTCTTGTGATATCTTTGGTTTCTTCTGATATTCTTCGAAGGTGACTAGTTTTTTTTACTAGTTGTTGTCGTAAGTTATTCAAACAAGAAGTCAAGATCTGAATCTAGTTCTTGATTAGCTTATCTCTAATGAAGGCAATTGGTTTTAAACCAACTTGTTGTCGTTAGGATCTTTTCAAATTTTATATTAATATAATCTCGAAGTTCTTGGACCTTTCCTTGAACTTCCAAATATCTAGTTTATTTTTCTTGCTTTTCTTAATTCGATTCCATTTCTTTAATGCTTCCGCATTTCTTCAACTTATTTTCTTTAAGTTCTTGGATCTCCCAACCTTTGTGTTATTATAAAGAGTACTAATACCTATTCTTAGATAATATTTGAGGGAATTAGTTGACATGGATAGGCTAAGGTCGCCGATTTCACTGGCGAACTACTGATAATATTTTATTTTTTTTCTTTTATTTTTTTAGTACAGTGCGTGCCCGGTGCAACGGTTATTCCATACCAACTTAGGCGTCTAGCGTTGGTATCGACATAACAATCGGTACACCATCGGTTAGCCCAACGCAGTCCTTTGGTACTAAGGATGACTCGATTCTCTCTTTAACACCAACGATAGATAGGAACTGAACAAAACCCTGAGTCTTTGCAACGGTCTTTGTTGTGGAAGGAAGTAAAAGAGAAAATAATTTTATAAAATAAGTCATTTTTTTAGCTATTGAAGCTTAATACCAACTCCTTGTTAGAAAAGCAACAGCAAATTTCACGCTATTATATGTCCAAATTAAATTCCTAAGGGATAAATCTTTTGACTTCTTCGGTTGTCAATAAAAGAATATTATAATGTCACCACCAAGGAATGTGTTATGACGTGATGAATGAAATCCTAACACCCTCAACCGGAGATCTCGGGGTTTGAATTCAGAAAATAGAAAAATTTCTAATACATAGCTTCCCTTAAATAAGCCAAGCGCGACATGAACTGAATTTGTTGGGACTAGGAGTGGCAAACAGGCAAGTCAAATATGGTTCGAATTAAAAACGGGTAAATTATTTGACCTGAATCATATTTAATACGGATAAAAAGTGAGCTAACCGGAAGATAATATGGGTAACCATATTACTCATGACTTCTTGCATATGATGACTTCCGGGAAAATTCTTAGTCTCCCTAACTTGAGGAACCCCCAATTTGAGGCTTTACAAATGTAAAAGTTGACTCATTGGTTATCCATTGGTTATCCATTTTCTAAATGGATAATATGGTTCTTATCCATATTTGAACCGTTTTTAAAAATTTCATTATTCAACCCATTTTTAATGAATAATATGAGTGATTAATTGTTTTCTTTTAATCATTTTCCCACCCCTAATCGGGACAATGAGTTATGAATACCAAATACAACGACGACAGTAACAACGGCAACAATAAACCTAGTGTAATTCCACAAGTGGAATCAAGAGAAGGTAGCATGTATGCAAACCTTACCCTTACCTTGAGAAGATAGAGATGTTGTTTCCGGTGGACCCTCGGCTCTGAATACCAGATGATTAAATAAAATATTATTAATATCTCTCCCAAAAACCTTCCATAAAACGTGCTTCTCACTTCTAAACAAAAGTAAGTAAATTTGCAAAGAAAATCAAAATCATTGGAGACTTGACTCATATGGACCATTTCCTGCTTTTCTTATGAAACATAGTCAAACATGCCTGAGTAAAATACTAAAATCTTGCTGAATATTAGAGGAAATAATGTATTACTAGTATTTATTGCAAAGAGTTTTCTCAACTCTTGATAAAAGAACATGAACGATAGATTATACAACTAGAAAATAGTCACAATGATTTTCTAGGTTTTACCATGGAATTAAACTTTACAAAAGGCCCGCTACAAAACTAACAAACTAAAGCAACAAATTTACCCTTGTGACGATGCCAAAAACTTTCTTGATCCGTGATAGACTCGTGGTCATTAGCGTACTCTCAAACAGAATGCGGGGAGAGCTTCTCTTTGGATTGACGTTCTTCTTATTGTTCAGATGGGCTGACCTTTCGGGGTGATTTGATCCTTAAGCCACATGTATATTGGAACGAGCACGTAATAAGTTGCAGCAGTTATGCCAAGGAGGAATCGCACGAGAAATACGAATGGGTTTACAGGCGTGCTCACATCCTCAACCTTCGGACCGAGCTGTAACACAAATAATACAGAACCAGAGAAATATTAACAGTTGGTGCAAGTATAGTATAGTTCAGGACGTTCAAAATGTAAGCAGCCTTGAAAAATGAGGTGAATTTTCAAAGATAAACTTCCAACATAAAAACTGCCGCCGAACAGATGATATGGTACGTTTAAGATAACAAGTTTTATAAGTCTTCAATTTTATCTTAAACTCCGTATCCAGTCTTGGTTCATATAAAATAAATTAAAACAGAGGGACAACAACAACAACAATAAAAAATCCAGTGTAATCCCACAAGTGGGGTCTGGAGAGGGTAGTGTATACACTGCCTTACCTCTACCTTGTGAAGGTAGAGAGGATGTTTCCGATAGACCATCGACTCATGAGAAGCATAGTCATGTCATTTGTTTGAAGAAAACACTTACACGAAACAGTACCAACAACAGCAGGATAACAAGAAAACTGAATAAAACAAAGGGAGTAAAAGGAATTTTATGTGTCACCATCCACCGTATGACGTCAGTCACAATTTATGTGACGTAGTTTGACTATGGACGAAAAATGAAAAAGGTTAATCTTGTACATTTATTGATAGTATCAGAAAAAACAGTATTATAAGTATTTTTGAGTAAGTGATATCATAATACTTGAAACTTCAATTGCTCAATGAATAAGAATTCTAAACAACTTGTATTATCTGTATAATGTACCCGATATTTTGATATGCTTGAAAGTGAAGAATGTGCTTATAAACTGACAAAACTTAGCATTTTTCCTAGTAAATATAAACAAACAGGAAATCAAAGCATTTAAATCATCTATAACAGATTGACCAACACAGAAACTTCAAATATGGCATTTTTCTAAGTAACAGCACGGATTTACGAAGAATGTAAGTCCTTACCTGCAGCGGAGATTCTCCAAAATATGGCTTGACACCAGTTACAGAACAGCCCATGATCAAGCCATGGCGACGGACACCACGATACCATTTTGGTCCAATCCTCTTGAGTTTAACTTGTGCAAAACCAGCTTTTTTGAACCACTCTATGTACTCTTCTTCTTTTGGAAAGAGCATCCACATATCTGCAAAGAAACGAGATAGCCAAAACGTCGGGTACACAGGACCAATTACGCAGGCAACACCACCTATGGTCAGTACTCGGTAAGCTTCCTTGATACCACGCTGCGGATCTGGCCAATACTCGATGCTGGAAAATACAATCATGTTATTATATCTACAAGTATTTGAACTTACCATTTTTTAACAATAAGAGTGAATATAGACAAAAATTTATAAAATAAGAAACTAGTATAACACAATTGTTAAACACCTGAAGTATAGTGATGCAAATTGTAAGCCAGAAACATAGAAAACAATACACATGACCGAAAAATCATAGCTAGTTGAACTGCATAATCTTACTTATGGTCTTCTATTAAAAGCACATACAATGTTAAACAGCATCACATTTGAAAAAGAGTAAAAAAGAAACTCCTCCTCAACTCGATGAATTGTTTAACAGCATTACATAGAGAATAACATAGAACAAATTAACATTTCAGAAACAGAATGGCACTATTGTGACGGCCCATGCCCAACTGCCATGGTATAGTCCATTTTGAGCCGCCCCTTTCTGGCCTACGTCAAGGCTTTTGGGCCTCACAGTTTTGTCCCCTTGGAATTTAACCCAAAAGACGCCTCAACAGTCAAATCATAAACTCGTCCCTATATGGCTCCTAACTTTTCCATCTGATTCCAACCCCTTTCGAGTTAAACTGCCTGCAACCTGTAAGCTATTACGGGGGAGAAGCCAGAGTACTCAAAGGCAGAGCAAGCCTATAAGGTGCAGGTGCGGCCGAACCCAGTCATTTTTGCTTAAACATTATACTTGCATTAGAAAATTTACTGAATATGTATAAATATTTAATTGTGAACCCAGTAACTAAGACGAGTTATTGATTCCGTGGCAAATTCAGAATCCATAAACTTCATATCTTCGCTCCGCCTCTGAGAGTACTAGGTACAAGTTCGACCAAACCCAATAACTTCTACTTAGAATTTATATTTGTATTGAAAAATCCAATAAATATATACAAACATTTAATTGCGAACCTAGTAACTAAGACAAACTATGGTTCCACGGCAAGTTCAGAACCCATAAACTACAAACGTTGGCTGCTCCTCTTATATTAGGTACAGATTTGCCGAACCTAGTAGCTTTTGCTTACTCTATATTTGAATTATGAAATCCATTATACTTACAAATTTTTTATTCAAATCCAATAACTAAGACAAGCTATGGATTCTCCATAAACTTCAAATTCTAGCTGCGCCTCTCCAGTTACAACTACAATTTGATTTATCCTTAACATCACAAAAGGAAGAAGCAAAAATGAAGTAGAGAAATTACCTTCCAGCAGAAACATATCTATCAAAAGTATCAGTAGGAAAAGGTAAATCCTCAGCATCTCCTTCCAATATTTTACATTCTTTTAAAGGTTCTTTTTCTCTAGCTTTAGCAAGTTGATGAGGTGATTGATCAATAATTGTAACATTCTTAGCATCAACATGTTTAACAATACCAAGAGTAGTAAATCCAGTCCCACCACCAACATCAACAACTTGTAATTGTCTACTGTTTAATTCAGCTGGTTCAAGTGCTTCATCTCTCATATCTTCAGTCCAATGACCTGGATTTATAACATGGTCATATACTATAGATAAAAATCGGTAAAACCAAAATGCTTCTTTTTTGTGTTGTATAAATCTTGGTTGTGAAGCTGGTCTTGAAGATGATATACTGCATTTTGTTCTTAGGGTTCTTGATTTGGGATTTGAATTTCTTGAGAAATTTACAAGACCCTTTTGAGGAAAACACTTGATGTGTAATTCTGATGGTGAAATACCACTATGAATCTTGAAATTTTCAGCTCCACTCAGTAATGAAGAAGCCATGAGTATAAAATTTGATGTTAGTGCTTTGACTGCATATAATTTTTTGATAAGCTTCAGAAAAGAAGCTTATCAATTTTGTATTTTGGAGGAGAGGAGAAAATATAGCACAAAAATAGAAACCTCAGTATTGTTATTTGGTTAACTGAAGAGGTGGCAGAGCATTGCCTTTTTTCGCGACCACATATTGAGATTACGATTAGAACTCGCAAGGAAACAAGAGCCACAAATCTCATACGACATCGTTTTACCTTTTCTTTCTTGTTTTATTTGGGTTTTTTTTATGTTTTGTTTGTTTGGGTACATCAAGAAAGACAAGTAAACTTCTTGAAGCTTTTTTGTTATAGATTGTATTGCTTAAATTTGATAGAGCAGAAACTATACTCCCTTGAGCAAATATTTCCATATTAGTGTAGTTAAATAGCACGGGCTAGCAAGTTGTCAGATTGGTTATTCAAAAATAGCCACCGTTTGTAAAGTCAATAAAAAATAGTCACTATTCTTCTGTAAAAGTGACCAATCCAGCATAATATACTGGAGATCGGTGCACCTATCACTACCAGAAAATGAGCCGATTACAATAGTTTTTTTGTAACGATTATAGTACCGTTGCGATAGAAAAGATATAGCAACAGTTATAATCGTTCCAATACAATTTGGATGATATCAATACACTTTTGATATCAAATTGTTACCATTTGAATTAAACCGTTGGCATATCACCTTTTTAACCAACGATTTTATAAACCGTCCCCATAGAAATATTCATGGGAACGGATTTTTGAGAAAAAACTGATACCAGAACGATTTTTTCCTCCTGATCAGATTCCCTCCTAAATTTTGCTAAACCAGTCAAAATAAAAATAATCCTTTTTTTAATTTTAAATTAATTTAAAAAATATAAATATAAAACTCTATAATTTATATTGTATATTCCAGGCAAGTCGATATCTCCGAAGTCCCAAACCCCTAAAGCGCCTCTGACGAAATCTCCAAAGCCCTATTCTCTTCTCCGACCAAAAATGCAATTCTCCACTATATTTCAACCATAAAACTTCCACCAAAATAAGCCATGTAAAAGACCACCTTCTTCCCCTGTTAAACCAGCATCGATTGCTCGAAGCAAACCCCATCTCTCAATCTCTCTTTCAGAGAAAAAGAAATTGTGCAGAAATTTTTTCGGCGATATCCGACTACTCGAAAAATAAATTGCAGAAATTTTTTGGCGTCTAAAACTCCAAGGAAAGAAAGAAAATAACATCATTCTAAGACTTAGGATTTGAGCGGATGAAATCACACAACATTGGTATTTTCTTTCTCTTAGGCTTTTTTGCCTACATTGAATGTGCATTCTTTATTTTTTGTCAAATAAAGGTACAAAGGGGCCATCACTATTTTTTCTAAATCTCAAAGCCTGAGTTTATGCATATTCAGTAAATCTCCTCCATTTTACTATTTTAGTTGCTTCTTTATTTCACTATATCTTTTTAGTATTATTCCCTATTTGGTTTTTCCCTTTTTCGATTTGTGGTCCTCTTTTTAATTTCATCATCCGTATTGATTTCATGGGGGATTATTGTTATGTCTAAGGAATACATGTAAATTTATTTAATTTTGGTAATTTTGGGCACAATTTTTTGGGCATCTTTATTTGTTTTCTTTTGCTCCCCATTCTTTGATTTGTTGAATGGTTTATCACTTTATCTTTAAATTTATGAATAGAGAAGGGTTTTGGTTTTTTGTATAGGCTTGGAAATAAGGCCATTAGAGTTTGTGATTTGAAACTATGTAGCTTTTGAGTATAATCTTGATTGCTATTGTTTGACATGTTAATGTGGATTATTCAGCATTCTTTTACTTTTTTCTTGTGTTTATTTCTATAGTTTTTGCTTGTGTTTAATTCTTATTCCATTCACTTTCATTTAGTAGAAATGATTTGGGTTTTGTTTCTTGACAACAGGTCTTGCAAACCGTTCCAAAAAGTGCGACAAACGGATGCAATAGAAATAAATCCGTTATGGTAGCTAATGAAACCGTTAGAATATCTATAAATAAACGCTGCAATAAATTATATGGTAACTGTTTCCAACCGTTGTAGAAAATAATATGGTAACAGTTTACAACCGTTGCATTAAACACTATGGTAACAGTTTTAAACTGTTGCAGATGAAATGAATACTCGTTGCTTCAGATAGAGGAAAACCCGTTGCGATAGCTGGCCCTATAGCAACGGTGTGGTCAACCGTCGCAAGAACCGTTGCTCTGGATCTATTGGCATGCCAACGGATGTAACGGTCGCTAAACTGTTCCAATACATCTATGGCAACGATTTACCTAATTTGCAACGATTTTTCCGCCGTTGCCATAGGCCCATTTTCCAGTAGTGTATGTATGAACTTCTAGTATATTATGCTGGACCTCCAACACGCGGAAAATTCCAGCATAATATACTGGAGATTGGATCACCTTTGTATGAACTTCCATCATATTATACTAGACCGGTATATTATATTGGAACTCGAGTATACTTATGCCGGAACTTCATTATAATATGTTGGAGTTCCAGTATACGTATGCTAGAACTCTATTATAATATGTTGGAGTTTCAGTATACTTATGTTGAAACTCCATTATATTATGCTGGAGTTATTTCCGGATTTTGAACAGTGTTTTTGTTCAGATTTATTTTTACATGAAAAGTAGCTAAATTTTGATTACTTTTGAAACTGTGGCTATTTTTGAATTACCACTAGTAAATTTTTAAATTTCTACCGAAATTGTGTTCTTCATTGTTAGAAAGTTGATACGTTAGTTTCTCTCCCTTTAAATATGAGATCTTTACGCAATTAGCCGGTCATATTCATTATTTGTTTTTTTTAGGTATTTATATAATTTATACATTGATTATATGTAATTATATACATATAATATATAAATTATGCATATATTAGACCTTTATCGGTTATTTTTAATTACGAGGTTGGGTGAACAGTTATTTGGATGAATTCTTGTTTAAATATTAAAAAGCATATGATGTGAAGTTTCATTTTTCAGCCACAAAATCCCAGATGGAAGAAGAATTATCGTTCTTAAAATTAGAAAGCACTTGAAAGGGCGCATAAAGCTGCGGTAAACTTATTGATGTATAAGTCATGAGTTTGAAGAATTTAAAACGTGCCTTAAGATAAACTACCTATATTACATTCCTTGGATATGACCGTTTCCGAACTTATATAAACCTAAAATACTTTGTGCATGAAGCTTTCCTTACATTATACATACCTCTTGAATTCCATGGATGGTTCATCATGAATTTTCAAATCCCAATAAGCTAATTTGCAACAAGTAAATGTGAGACATGTGGTTTGCCAATTGATTATTCTATTTGATTAGGAGGTCATTTCCTTTTTAACTCTGGCTCGAGTCGACTCGTTTTAAACTAGGTGATTGATACTTATAGTTTGTTTGACCAAGTTTTTCCAATTCCAGAAGCATATTATTTTTTCGAAGTTGAAGTATTTGGTCAAGCTCTTAGAAGGAAAAAAAGTGCTTTTAAGGAGAAGAGAAAAAACTAAATTCTCTCTAAAAGCTCTTTTTTGAAACGCACTTTTGACAAAAATATATTTAGAAGTAGGTTTAAAAGCTTGACCAAATATTATTTGCTGCTTAGAAGTACTTTTCAAATTAATTAGCCAAACATAAACTACTTCTCACCAAAAGCACTTTTGAAAAAAATATCATCGAACAAAAACACTTTTCGAAATAAGCTGATTTTTACCGCTAAACGAAACAAGCTATTAATTTTGACCCAGCTTCTAATAGTTCATCAAACTTCTCGATCAAAGCTTGAACCAATCGAACTAGCTTATTGATTGAACGTGTCAATGTCCTATTGGTTATTCCGTTTGTCATGTTTTGCGATAAAACCGTTATTAATTGGGTTTTTCTGCTGTTAAATCCTCTGTTTTTTCCCCTTTAGTTCTCGTCTTATTATATATCTTCTCTTAACTTAAACTTCAAAGACAACCCAAAATTATATTTATATTCAAACATAATTCTAAATTTCAAATATCATTTTCACAAAAAATAAAATTTACCCTATTTTATAATTTTACAATTCTTATGTCCAAACGCCCACTTAGTGAAGGCTAGCACTTTACGTTAACAAGTTTAGAGCAATGGCAATAATTTTGCTACTTCTTAATTTATACATTTAATTCGAACTATTCACGCGTCCTTTTCTTTTTTCCTTCACATAATAGTTCTCGTTACTTCTCTTTTATTTCGTGGTCTAAAATTAAACTTTACGAAGAGCCTTGACTTTTTTCTAAAAAGATGTTCTTTTTTTATATGAAGTCTATTTTTAGCTTTTTTAAGATGTAAAGTTATTAATAATTTTCTTATAATCAATTTCTCCTAATAGATCTTTCCAATTGACAATATAGTTAATCCATTTAATCTCTCTTAAAAAATTATTGATCTTAGATAAAATTTTATCAATTTAAATTTTAAAAAGCTTTTTGCCGAAGCAACGGTAATAAGAGCCTTTAACATTATTCTATAAGCAATGTAGGCATTAGAAAAAGAATTAAATCAATTTATTTGATTAATATATCAATTAAATTGATATCTGCTAATTATATAATTCTTCTTAACACTTTTAATTCAAAAAATAAATCTAAGCCTTCAATATCAAATTGATTATTATGCTTTAAGGAACATTCGAAATTTAGGTAATATTTTTTCAACTTAAATTTCCAAGTGATCTCATTTTTTATTGCTAAACAGAAAACCAAATATTTTCTTGTGTTTCAAATTGTTCAAATCGATTGAAGTGAAAAAAAAAACCTTGCCTACTGTATATAAAATATCAAACCTAAAAGACTTTTCGAGAAATTTTGAAATTTCATTATCAACATTATTATCAAATTGTTTCTTCCTATATATTAGATATTTCTTACGAAATTCGAATTCGATATTTATCTCAAATAAAATTTCCTTGAAAAAAAATCATAACTAAAAAATCAAATATTTTCACTTCTCATAACTTTTTCTTAACTTATATAATTACGATCGAGTTATAAATAGCAAACATAATAAAGTCTGATATAGCTGCTAGAAATGACATAATATTAACAACCTGGATTTTGATATATATAATGAGAGAGAAGCAATAATTTTGCAAAATTTACAGAGAGGATATAATAGGACTAATGAAAATAAAATTGTGTGCTCATGTAAAGCTGTTTGAGGCAAGATGATTATACCCAGATGTAGCCAATCTAATGGAAGTTCATGTAATTTTTTCGCTGTGCCAGTAATGCCCACAAATTCTGATCACATTTATACCAAGTTATAGGTTTAAATATGTATTTTAGAAGATTAGAATCAACTAATAAAGTTAAGGTAATGTAGAAATAAATTAAATCATAGAAGGAACTACATATTTCCATGACGCGGATCCAATTGCAGGTTTCCAAAGGATCAATTCCCATGAGGAAAATTAAATAATTTCACAAAGTTGTTAATTCTTACCACATCACTTATTTGGTCAACTATTTTTATGTCTGAACAATCTTCAAAGTAACTTTGATTCCGATTGAAATGAGAAATTGATTTCTAATGTGGAGAACTTTGGGGCTTAACGGGAGTATTCATCTTAAACAAAGTAAGAGAGGTATTCTGTAGATACTCCGTTGCTACCTTTAAAAAGGTTCGTGCAACTATATTCAGAGCCAATAGGATTTTTGTTGAAAGTTTTGCTAGCTGGTGATAATCTTATTATCAGATTCACCCTTTACTGAGGGTGACATTTTATTTCCTGCATTGACATGGTTTTTCAAGTCTGTCTAGCTAAGAAATTTTAGGAGAAATTGTGAAAGTAACTTGATAATCTCAAGAAATTATATGAAAATGAAAATTTGTTGGAGGTAAGAATATTTACCTTCTATTAAGTTCTCTGAAATAATGAATAAGTGACATAAATGCCACGACATTAATTGACATTTTGGGCGTAAGATTGTTCGCAGTATCTGCAATAGTTTTATCACTGGCATAGAAGAAACAAAGAGAATTCAAGTGAGACCATGCACTCATAATCTATTGAACACATCTTTTGTTAACTTTCCACCATGGGAGCACCCGTGAGAGCTTCACATATTTGGGGAGAAACAGAGGAAATGAATTTTTACTGTTCTATTGAAAAAGATACACTGTACATGTACATATATACTGTATAACATACTCTAACTACTACTAATTAATTAACCACTAACTACACTTAACTAATCAATGACAGCTAAAGTACAAGTGTCACTCTACTAACGTGATACCTTTAACACTCCCCCTCAAGCTGTGTAATGTAAACAGATTGTACATTCCCAGCTTGGATAACAAAAACTCATATTGTGCCTTCCCTAGTCCTTTGGTTAGAATATCAGCCAGTTGCAAGTTCGTGGGCACATGTTCTGCACGTATCATACCTTCTTGAATCTTCTCCCTAGTAAAATGACAATCAATTTCTATGTGTTTCGTTCGCTCATGGTATATAGGATTCGCAGCAATTTGAAGTGCTGCTTTGCTATAACAAAATAGTTTTACTGGCAGCTGTAGTTGCACTCCTAGTTCTCCATATAGTCTAGTAAGCCACACTATTTCGGCAATTTCATTTGCCATGCTCCTGTATTCAGCATCTGCAGAGCTCCGAGATACTGTGTTTTGCTTCCTCGACTTCCAGGAGATTAAGGATTCCCCTATCTTGACTACAAAGCCACTTACTGATCTCCTTGTCATGGGACAAGTCGCCCAATCTGCATCACAATAAACTGTAAGCTCTGATGATGGTTTGGATTTCAACAATATCCCCAATCCAGGTGCATTCCTTAGATATCTCACCACCCTTAGAGCCCATTCCATGTGTGACTTCTTTGGCCTGTGCATGAATTGACTTAGGTTCTGCACTGTGTAACTAATATCTGGTCGAGTCATAGTTAGATAGAGCAACCTTCTTACTAGTCTTTGATATGTAGCAGGGTCAGATAACAATTCATCAGGAGCATCTGTAATCTCACAACCTTGATCAAATTCTATGCCGGTAAGTCTTTGGTTGGGTTCCAAGGGAGTGGCAATAGGCTTAGAACCACCCAGAAAAAGATCAGCAATATGATCTAATGCAAACTTCCTTTGACAGACTAGAATGCCATCTTGACTCCTAGCAATTTCAAGACCAAGGAAGTATCCCATCTACCCCAGATCCTTGATCTTGAAATGGTGATGGAGCATAAGCTTGGCTTCTTGGATCAGAGAATCTGAAGAACCAGTAATGAGGAGATCATCCACATACACTAGGATAAAAACCAGATGAGAACTAGACCTTTTAGTAAAATGTGAATAGTCATGGTGACTCTGAAGGAATCCTGAAGATAGAAGAGCTTCACAAAGCTTGAGGTTCCACTGACGAGAGGCCTGTTTTAGGCCATAGAGGGACTTTTGAAGTTTGCAAACTTTGCTGCACTCCCCCTGTCCTAAAAGACCAGTTGGAGGAACTATATAAACATCCTCTACAAGGTCACCTTTGGAGGAATGCATTGAACACATCCATTTGATGTAATTTCCAGCCATACATAGCAGCCATTGATAGGACAGACCTCATAGTGACCATTTTCACCATTGGGGAAAAAGTTTTCTGGTAGTTCAATCCCTCCTGTTGTGTATAGCCTTTGGCCACTAGTCGAGCCTTGTATCTTTCCACCTCTCTTTTGGCATTATAATTGACCTTGAATATCCACTTGCATCCAATTGATTTTTTGTCACTAGGAAGATCAACCAGCAACCAAGTATGGTTGTCCTGTAAAGCCTGCAACTCTTGCTTCATGGCTTCTACCCAGTGAGGATAAAGTAAAGCCTCTTCATAAGTATCAGGTTCTCTGACGGTGGCCATGTTACACAAGACTGCATATTAGGAATTAGACAGTGGAGCATATAACATATAGGTTGATAATAGGTAAGGTGATCCCACTGTTGTTGTATGAGAATTTGACTCAGACTCTATGTGTATGTAGTCATTGAGCCATCCAGGAGGCTTAGATGGTCTGCAGGATTTTCTTGGTGCATTGGGCAAACTAGGATCTGTAAAGTCCGAGGCAGTCCTAAGTGTTGCAGCTCGCAACACTATCTCATCAGCCAAGACATTGGAAAGTGAATGATTAGCATCATTAGTGTTGACGATGGTTGTTGGGCTATGTGGAGACCCTGCAGAGTGATGGGCAGTATCAGAACCAGATGAGGTTTCCAATGAACATTTGACTTCTTCTGCTTCAAGTTCAAAAGGGTCAAGAGAGATAGCACAATCATCAACACCAACTGGAGGCTTCAACTGGTAATGAGAAGACTTGAAAGGAAAAACTTCCTCTCTGAAGAAGACATCTCTGCTCACAAAAAAGGACTTTGTAGTCAAATTATACAGCCTGCATCCCTTTTGAGTGTTAGAATACCCCATATGCAATGTTGGGATTGCCCTACTAGAAAATTTGGCACTCTTGGCAACAACATTGGTGGCATAACATAAGCACCCTATAACTCTTAGATGTTGTAGGTTTGGAACTCTGCTATAGAAAGCCTCAAAGGGAGATTTACCTGCTAAACAGTGGATGGAATACTATTTATTAAGTAAGCTGCATTCTGAACACATACTCCCCAACATCTTAGAGGTATGGATGCCTGGAATCGGATGGCCTTTGCCACTTCAAGGAGTTGCCTATGCTTCCTCTCAACCACTCCATTCTGCTGAGGAGTGTGAACACAAGAACTTTAATGCACAATGTCTGCATCATTAAACAGGTCCCTACATTGTGAATTAAAAAATTATGTGCCTTTATCACTTCTAAAGACTTTGATTGAACCATTAAATTGGTTCTTTATTCGTTGCATAAAGTCCTTTATTATAACTGAGACATCACTCTTCAACCTTAACAAGAAAATTCAGACCATTCTACTATATTCATCAACCAGTAAGAAAGAATCTGTGACCATCATGAGTAGGCATCTTGTAAGGACCCCAGACATCTCCATGTACAAGTTCAAATAATCCACTAGCTCTACTAGTACTTTGAGGAAAAGGTAATCTAGTTTGCTTAGCTAATGGACAAATTGAGCAAGTTCTGTCTGCAGCTGCATTAATATTTCTACATATATCCATTTGTTGTAATACTCTATGTGGGACATGCCCTAGTCTCCTATGCCACAGTCCTACTGACAATGTCACCCTGGAAGCCAATGAGTGTGGTGCCTGCAATGCTGTACTATGTATGTTGTTTCTCCAGTAGTATAGGTCATTTAGCTTTCTACCAGTCCCCTTCACCTTCCCAGTGTGAAGGTCCCGCATCAAGAAGAAATCAGGATAGAATGACATGAGACATTGCAGCTGTCTAATTAATTTAGCCACCGACAACAAATTAAACTTGAACTCAGGCACACACAATATATCACTAATATCTCCTTGGGCTAGCCTACATTTACCAATATGACTAACTGGTAAATTTTTTCCATCTGGCAAGTGTACAAGTGAACCCTGCTTAGGATATTCATGAAGATCAAAAAGTATTTCAGGGGTTGACACCATATGGTCTGTTGCTCCTGTGTCCACTATCCAGCTGTGACCTACTATGCTTGCCAGGAATGAATAGATAGTACCTACTATGTTAGCTGATATTTCTTGTACATTTTCTTTGTTGAGCATCTACAGGATCTGGTTATATTGCTCAGGAGTGAAAGTGATTGTAACACCCCTTCCAGATGCTTGAGGTTGTGTCTCTTGCCTCTGCACAGAATTATGAGAACCTTGACCTTGCACCTGCATATGATTGTTGTTTCCACTTGCTGTCCCTGCAATAGAAGTTCCAGTACCAACACCAGCCATACCTGTTTGTCCTGCATTGTGATAACTCCCAATCTTAGAGGAGTCTCCATGATATGTAGCATTTGCCCTCTGGTATTGATGGCCACCTGTGTTTCCTTGTACTAGTTTCCTTCTACCTTTGAAATCAGCTGGATAACCAACAAGTTGATAGCAATTCTCCTTACTATGTCCCTTTATCTTGCAAAAGTCACAAAATATGCTGAAGTTTCTTTTGTTCTTCTGCACTGAGCCTCCCCTAGCAGCTGCACTCCACAGAGCTGTGATGTCATTGCCTTCAGCTATTGAATTCAATCCAGTATGTGATGTTCCTGATGCACTACTTTGACTTTCATCCTCAATAACTAGAGCATAAACCTAATTTAAGGTAGGTTCTACTGATTTCATCAAGATCTGTCTCCTAGCTTGAGCATAGGAATCATTCAATCCACTCAAGAATTATAGCAACCTTTGCCGCTGAAGATGATCTGTGTAGTTCTTCGAATTTGTTGAAGGTACCAACGCATCATACTCAGCCCAAAGTTCCTTCAATTTCGTAAAATACATGGATACCGAGTCTGTACCTTGAGAAATCATAGCAGTTTCTCAATGTATCTGAAAAATCCTCATCCTATTCACCTTGTCAAATCTCTCCTTAAGATCTTCCCAAACTAAGTGAGCATTAGATTCGTATATGATTCCACTAAGTAGATTTGGTGATACTGTGTTCATGATCCACGAGAGCACAATCGCGTTACACGTCTCCCAATGTTCATGCAATTATGGCCTAAAATGATCCTTCTTAAAGGTACCAGTCACAAACCCTAGCTTTCATTTTGCTTGAAGTGCGATTCTCATCGATCTCCGCCATATCCCGTAGTTCGCAGAGCCTGTGAGCTGAATAGGAACTAACACGGAGCTTGGAGTATCTAAAGGATGCACAAACAAGGGATGAGTGTGATCAATCTTCTCCGTCTCCATTGTTGACTTGATGTTTCTTTGAGACAGTGATAAAGGAGAAGAAGGAGATGAAGAAGTTTCGTTCATATGCAATTGAGAAGAAAACTAGAAAATTGTAGTTGTCGTGCTAGCTCTGATACCATGTTAACTTTTCACCATGGGAGTACCTGTGAGAGCTTCACATATTTGGGGAGAAACATAGGAGAAAGAGAGGAAATGAATTTTTACTATTCTATTGAAAAAAATACATTGTACATGTACATATATATTGTATAATTGACTCTAACTACTACTAATTAATTAACCACTAACTACCCTTAACTAATCAGTGATAGCTAAAGTACAGCTGTCACTCTACTCACGTGATACCTTTAACATCTTTAACATGTTCTCATAATATGGTGATTGAAAAGGTAACAAAATGTGTTTGCTTAGCAATCTGTACGAAAGAACGTATATTGCTAATGTGAGTATTGCATGTATAAACTATATTGAAGAATTGTTCAGTGTAGCATATAGTTTTGTGCAGTTCAATCTAAAATAAAATAATAAAGAACACAAATGATACAGACAAAGTGCAAAGAGTCTGATGTAGTCAACGAAAAAAACATCGAGCTTTCAATTTATTCAGCTGATATAACCAACAATGCACCATGTATAAAACTCAAAATAATAAAATGCTACAAGTTAAAATAATTTACGTATGAGCAACATCGAATTCTGAAAATTAATGAAAGATGTAGAGTTACAACATGTCACAACTTAACATAAATCAAGTGTAGATTATTATCTCTGTAATACATGAAATTTATCTGAGAGTTCATTGGAACTAATTAGAGGTAGAACTGAGAAGGGCAAAAAGTTGGCCAACAACGCAATTGTTATAAAACTCAAATTAATACAATACCATAAATTGAAATAAATTACCTATGGTAAGCTAAAAAATAACATGAGAAAGTATCCAAAGAGGTTATAATCACTTATTGAATCATATAACATCGGACATAAAGCTAAAACGTAACAGTTTGTACACTCAATTTTTATAAAATAAAACCGTGGATTATACCAAGTAAATTATTTCTTTTAAATTTGAATACAAACGAAAATGTTAGTCAAAATAAAAATATCAATAAAAACAAAAAACAAAACTATTTTCTACAATCAAATAAAAAAACAAAGAATCGAATTCAAGAAGCAAAAGAACCCTCAAGTCAAGGAGAAAAAGAGCGTGGATCAGATATAGAAAAGCCACAAATATTAAAAATAGTTAATGCTTGTTCCATCATTTAAATTCCAATGCACATTATAGAATATTTATCAATACTAAATATATACCTGTATAGCAACTAAAAGATTCTACGATTTGATATCTTTGTACATTATGTGCTTCCCATGACAGTATATGAAGGCTCGGGCTAACGATATAATACACTGTTCCAAGACAAAAGATAAAGAAAAAAACAAGCAAACTTATGGTCAACTGGTAAGTTCGAAAATAGTTAGGATAGCGAAGGGCATACATATGGTGAAATGTTGAAGATATATAAATCTACTGACGGTAAAGGCCATCTAAAATGGGTATCAAAAGCTTAAGATTAAAAAAAAAACTCCCCAGCTGCTCATCTACAAATTGTCACGATTCTCTAAGTAAAGATTTTGAAGAAAGAAATTCTACAGTTTAATAATAAATACAAAAGCAGTTTTGTAATTCAACAAGAAATAACAGTTGCGCTACGTCGTTCACTAAAATAATTGCCTTTTTTGCATTTTCTTCTAGAGTTCACTCTTGGCAGCATATTTTAGGATCAAATGCACATGTTTCTACATTAGTAAGTACGATCATCAGTTTGCTGAAAGATCTTCTTAAGACCCAAAATTGGGAGCAAGCAATGCAGAAAAAGATACAGAAAGAACCATAATTTACCTCGTCGTAAAGCTAAACATAAGGTGTCAGAGTATTTGGATGGAAAAAAATATCTTTGTATTTCTACTTCACGGCGAAGCTAGAGCTCAAAATGGGAGTGTTTTAGTCGGGTGTTGAACAACAATTTTAATCTGACTACATGATTGCATTATTTGAATGAAAGGACTAACTTTATGTATTGAAAATGTGATCATAGAATGTAATGTCTGTCTAATAAAATTTGAAAAATCTTTTATCTTTTTGTCCATAAAATATTATCCTCAATCCTCTCTTGAAATTGAAAAATGTGATAATGTTGAAACAACTGAAAATTAGGACTAATCATGAAAAGACTTTAGATACAAAAGTGAGAACCTTAAAAAAATTCAGAAAATTGTGTACACATAATAATAAGATAGCAAAGAGCAACGAACCTGTGGAAGAATCTTATGTCAAAAACATCAGTCAGCTTTATTAATGATTTCATCATAAACAATATTAGATGTAGAATGATCGTCATGACTAATTGGTGTAGAGGGTCGTATCAATAATTTCATACAATTTGAACTTTTGGCTCTTGATAAGGCAACGTAAAGTTGACCGTGTGAAAATACAGGTTCTTGCAAATAAATTCCAACAAAATCTAAAGTTTACCCTTGTGCTTTATTTATAGTCATAGCAAAACATAATCTAACAGGAAATTGCGTTCTTTTGAACTGAACAAGCATTTTTTTCATCTTGTGATGATAATAATGGTATTCTTGAAATCATCTACTGTGATCTTAACACTAATAGCATGACTTTAAAATTACAACACATCAATCGCGTGCCATTACATAAACCTTCACATGGATTTAGATTTCATAATAATATAATTGGACAATTCTCTTTTAAACATAACTTGTAAGGGGGTAAACCAGGAGGATTTAAAGTGTAATAAATCTTCTAGTTGTGTTTGGTTGTTAAATTCAATAGCCTCATCAGTGCAAATAAATATTTTTAATTTTTCTCTGAATCGATCAATAAGCATGTCATTAATTTCATCGGCGAAGTCATTTTTTGTTGTCAAGATCATATGGGAATCTGTATAGGATGAATTAGAATACGTAGAATTCAAATTTGAATATGTCGCTGCGAATAACTTGTCAAGAGATTCTCTTTTGGTTGTATAAGGAATAATCAAAGAATATGAAATTTCAATCTTGTCTTCTGAATTGACTCGTTCTTGTCCATTTTCAATTCTTAACAAATAATCGCAAAATACAGGATCTGTTTTGGCTCTCATATTCTCTGATAACTTTAGTTTTTCAAGTTCATTCCAAATGCTAGAATATAACAAACTTTCGCCAATAAAATTTTCTTTTTTCCCGTATCATACAACGGGAAGAGTTTGTCTGAAATCACCTCCTAAAACTACAACTTTTTTGCCAAACAATGTATTTTTATTCATGATATCTTTTAATAGTATATCAAAAACTTCTATAATTCTTTTTTTAGCCATAAATACCTCATCCCACACAATCAATTTTGCATCTCGGATTAACCCTACAAGTGAGATTTCTTTGCTAATGTTACAACTTGTATTTTCATCGATGTCAATAGGAATTTTGAAACGGGAATGTGCGGTAGTCCACCTGGAAGAATAGAAGTAGCAACACCAGAGGTAGCTGCTGCCAAAGCTATATATCCCATTGATCCTACAGTTGCTAATAAAGCACGATATAAAAAAAATTTTCCTGTTCCTCCTGGACCATCCACAAAAAAGGCACCTGCTTTGTTCGAAAATATCCTTTCAGTAATCAGATTATATGCAATGAGTTGGTTTTTGTTCAATTTCCTATATAGCAATACGTCGTCTTCATTAACAATAATAGATCTTTCAAAATGAATCTCTTTTGCCTCTTTTGCTACCGCAGAAGACCTAATGGTTTCTGGGATGAGTGCATACTCATTTATATCATGACTCATAGAATGTAAAATATCGTTGATTTGATTCAAAGCTTGATAACGAATTTCTCTTCTTTTAGTAATTTTTAACACTTTGTAGTCTTCGATCATTGATTCCTCAAATTGCTCCCATAATTTTCTAGGGTTGGTAGGTCCACCATACACTAATAATGTAGAAAATAAATGCCTTAAACTATATAGCGTTTGGTAACTTGCGGTTTCAGACATACACTCTATCAAACTATTATCACAGTGTAACAATCCTCTTTTCTCTATGGATTCTCTGAAAGTACTACAAGGCTCTCCATTAATAGTCAAAAGGTCCTTGTATGATGTCGGTCCTCGCACATGCATTAGTAGTAATCTAAGATAATATCATTCTCCTTTTGTTAGATGACATGTCACAATACGTCCAACAACACAACATTTTTGTCTGTGTGCCCAAAATTTGTCACCGAAGGACCACACAAAGTATTTAGGAAATTCTTTATACAGTAAATTGATCTCTTTAGCATCTTCGTTAATTTCATTCATAGAGAAGAATTCTGTTAACATCGTTTTTTGGATCATTGGCTTATTCACAATTGTACGTATATCTGCATTGCTATTAAAAGAAAGAAATTGTTGAACTTCAAGATGTAGCTGAAGACGATAAACACTGGGAGACATTTCACTTATTGGAAAACTAAAGAGATGCCAAACAGCTTCTGGAGGTGATACCCATCTAGCATATCTGTATTCCTTTATCTCATCTATCTCTATGTTCGTATCGCTATTTTGTACACAGATCGCAATTTTATCATGTCTTTTACAAATGTATTTATAGAGATATTTCACGACTTTGATGTTAGAGCAAATTTCAACATTTATGTGATATTTGAATTTGCCGAGCAAATATGGATTGTACGGAACAACCCAGGAGTTATCGAAATATTGTTCTCTTACTTTTATAACTTCCCTTGTATTTCGTCTTCTGTAGACTGGGTAAGAACCATTTCTTTTTGTTGTCTGATCGGCAAATATTTTTGGATATTTGAACTTGCAGTAACCCTTTTTTTCCATACAAGAATTTGTTGGATCTAAACTACCTCAAGGATCGTGCATCATATGTTTAATGACAAGATTACGTAAATATGGTTATGTTTTATCATCTTGTAATTCTGCTCTAATTATATTATCATATGCCTCTGTTGTCAACTGTTTATGCTCGTTACCTAGTATAATGAGAAAATGAGCATGGGGTAAACCTCGTTTCTGAAACTCCACGGTGTACATAAAAGCAACAACTTTTTCAAAGATATTTCATTTTAATATATCCGTCTTGAGTTTTTCTATTTTAGCCTTGAACACTCGAGTAATCAAATCAGGTCTATTTTGTGCCTCGTCAGTTGACCATAGATGTTCTTTTATTTTCATCCAAGATGGGTTACATGTCATAGTAATAAACAAATTAGGTTTTCCGAAACGTTATACCAATGCAATAGCATCCATATAACGTTGACGCATATCTCTAGGACCTCCTATAAAGGAATTTGGCAGAAAAGTTTTCCTTTCAACATTAGAAGCATCTCGTTCACCCAGTCTTAGAATATCAAGAAGTCCTTGTAGTATACCCATTCTGAATAAATCTTGATTGAATGAAATAAAGTCGAATCTTTGTGTCTCCAATTTTATATATTCATCAACTGAATACTGCTGGAGTAATCTTTCTGTATGCAAAATTTCATCTTCATCATCGTTTCTCATTTAAAGCTTGTAACAGTAGTATTCATGAACTGAAACTGTATCTCTTTTGCGTTTTCCTTTTTGCAGATTTTGAGCTTCCATATCAAGATATCCATCAACAGATGTGAAATTTTTTATACTCGACAATTGTTCAAATTCAACCAAAGTATGGCTTCTAGGAGTTTTTTTTTTGCTTTGGGCAACTTTTTAATACTACAGTGCCGCCCGCCTTGACCGTATGGAAATAATAACGAATACTGTAATGGGTCATAATATCCAAAATAATAGTTCACTCTTTGTATCATGTCGTTGTGAGTATAAATTTGAAGATATGGTGCATGAGTAGCAGAACCATCATTTTCATCAACCCATATTGCTGCAATTTTAGTAGTAGTAGGCAGATTATATACACGTTGATCTAATCCAGCATCACTTTTCAGTGCTATACGAATGTTTTGCAAGTTCGACATATCTGTTAACGATCGTAGAAATATTAAATATGGATTATCCTTTAGAATTTCCATCAATTCTTTCACTAATGATTCATTTAACTTGTCTGAACATGTCATTCTATTTCCAAGCTCATTTGCATTATCATAAAAGTACAGTTGCAAATTTCTCAGCCGCATTTCTCTAGGATATAAATCATCTATCAAATGATACATATATCCTTGAACTCAGAATGTATATATACCACGATTTTTCTTTGCTAAATCTTTGTCATAATTGACACCAAGTGATATAAAAGCAAACAGATTATTATATGTTCTAATATACTTTCGAAAATGCTTGAATTCTGCATTATTTCCCATATATAAATTTTTCAGTTTAGCTGGCATTCGATGAGAGCTTAACTTTACTGTACCATTGCCACAACAAAATCCAGGGGGTTCATATTCAAATTTTTTCACGTATTGGAATCTTTTTTAACGGAATATAATTAGAGCGTAATTGGTTAATGTTAATCGTAGTTCTCTTATTCTTTACACGACCTACAGTGCGGATAATTAATTGTAATAGATAAAAATAGAATCAATGAAGAATGATGGTTATACTAACCTTTAGTTGTAACTATTTCAAAGGTTGGAGCGCATGAATCATTTGCAGTACCCGATGTTGAACCTGGTTCTTGATAGTTATCAATTAATTAATATGCAGAATACGTACAAGAAATTAAATAGATACATCATCTTTATGTTTTTACCTTTTTCAAAAACATGAAAAGGCCCGTATCATTTTCCTCGTCAAAGACATCGGACGACAAGAAAGCTCGACGCTGAGTAACTGCATGGTCATACTCGTAAAGATGACTGTCACACCTCCTTTTTCCGAAGAATGCTTTATCGGCTTTTACTACACCCCGGGAAGATATATAGTAATAAATGAGTTTTTCCAATTTAAGGAAAATCGAAACGGGATTCTTTTTTTTATTTAAAAATCAAAGTCGCCACTTGGGAGATTTATGGTATCCCAATTCACCGTTTTGAATCTCGAATCGAGGAAGGGTTTGACTCTGTTTAACAGTCGCGAACCAGAAATCCGAGTAAGGAATTCTGTTAACCCGGGAGAAGATGTTAGGCACTCCCAAATTTTGTTGTTCTAGCACGGTCGCTCAACTGTTATATTTGGCTAAAATATTTGATTTTAATACATGCTATTCTATTTGTGCATTTTTAGAATTAATTACCGCTTTTGTTAAATTATTTTTTTATTTAAGAAAGTGAACGTTGTTTAAGAACATATTTTTGGATCACGTCACATAAAATGCACCCAGATCCTCGACACATTCCTATTCAACGTATTTGGATTTGGATTTGGGTCGCATGAAATGCACACCCGTATTTAGGAATGTAATTTTATTAAAATCGCGTCTAAAGAGACTAACGCGTTATTAACTTTGCGAGGGCCATGAAAATTCGCTAAATGGCACGCTCTAAGTTCTAAGTATTTTTAATTAAGTAATTAATGAGGGCCCGCAATTTATGACTTATTTGGCGCGGCGCACCTCGATTTTCTATAAAAGCTAGTTAGTTTTGAGGAAATGAGACATTTACAGNATCTAACTTTGCATAAGATTAACCAAGTTTATACCAAGTTAAAATTTATGAGAAGGTCTTGCACAAACTAAAAGGAATGCTACAGATGAGAAATCCAGCACGCAATTTCAAAAAAAAAATGCAACTGAACTTAGGATAGTCAAGTAGCCAATTATAGTGTTCTAACCAAATTAGAAATTGAAATTGACATATGTAACTGTCATTTTTTTTTAATCTAATTTACTATTTCCAGTACTTCCCAAAATTGAAACACCACACACATCTTGCGGACATTAGATTCAAAGCAGTAAAGCAAGTGTAATGAAATTGCTACCATATCTCTTTTATAGCAGTTATGTTAACTTCACTCGTTAGGCGCGATTGGAGGCTTGGGCGAATTGAATGAGCCGACTAAAGTGCAACAAATCAGCAACCGAAAGTAACAAGCAAACACATGATTTCACAATCCACTTTAGTCCATTATTGGAATAATACACTGAATAATAGGAGCAAATCAATTCAACTTTGCTATATTGAAATCATAAAAACACCAATTAATGAGATGTGGAGCCCTAGAATGCTTGAAGTACATTACAACTAAGAAAACAATAACCAGACATCAAAAACAATAATGCCAAAAAATATTGGAAAGCAAAAGCTACATTACTTCAGAATATTCATAGCAGGTAAAAAAAAAAATTAATTGCAAGAAAATTTATAACCCAATATATTTGGAAATTGAAAGTGGAGAAGCATTTGCATTGAGGCCAACATACCGTTTCCAATTATTTTAACAAAATCAAAGGAATTACAAATTGATGTGCGCGTACCTAATTTTTGCGCAAGTGAACCCAAGCTAAACTTGCAGAAATTGAAGTATGCGACTAGCTGAATAAAGCTAAGAAACAATCGCGAGTAAAGGTCCAATAACAGAGGATTTGAAGCTCAAGCTCAGCAGAGAAGAACATTAACAAAATATTTCAACCAAACCCAGAAAATCAACGCAAAGCCAGGAGAAATCGAAGCCAGTCCCTCTAATTCCAATTTTCTTCTTCTTTTGTTTTGTGATTTTTGTTTTTCGGATTTAGATCTGTTTGATTTTTCTTTGAGATTTTGAAGAGATTGTTTTTAAATATTTGGTATTTCTCTGTGTGTATCTTCTGTTTGAGAGTGATAGTGGGAGTGAGAATCAATGAAGAAGAAGAGGAAATGAAAATTTTGGAGAGGATTTTTCGCTCCTCTTTTCGCTGCTCCCCTGTATTTCTGAATGGGAAGCTCTCTCTCCCTCCTTTCCTTTGGTCTAGGTATATGGGGGTGTTTGGGGGGGGGGCTCTTTAATGTGATGGGGTGGGAG